>JAQHQX010000001.1:0-52339 GCA_034694425.1 Arrhopalites sp. Gr-Col-00791
ACAATTATACATAAAAGGCAAGAGATTAAAGCGAAGTGAGGATCTGATATCGACAATCGAATTGCTCCAAATCCACCTAAAATAGCAACACTCAGATCATTGATTTTAGCCAAAAAAATGATGGTGGACCAACTGACATTGAAGAGGACGAGTTGGAGATGGTGAGTTCGAGAGACCTTTGGGAATTCTTCAAAGTCACTTCCATCGAAACTCCTCTTGACAAATCTAATTGCAACCAAATGGATTCAACTTAACAAATTGTGCGTGTCAAGATACTTAAACTAAAGACATTTGTTGTGATTTATGAGATGGATTTAGATTTACATGGTCGATCCAAACCACAATAACTTTTGTGCTGAAAGGTCAAGACTGTGAACAAGCTGGTTGGGGAAGAACAACATAAAGTAGACGACGTAGTGAACAATTATCATATATATCGCCAGCATCAAACTGTCTAGGGTGAGGCAAATGCAGATGGTGAGAAAATTGTGGTATTTGATGGGCAACAAATTTATCAGCAAAATCTGCATCGACATGTCGACTGCGTAGACTACAAAGTAATCTAGGATTATGAAGGAAAGAGACAAGGGAATGTAGGAAATGAGAAGTTCCCTATAAGATCTGTGTCCACTCCATCTTCCTTTTGGCTCTGAATTGTTCTGGTCTTGAGGACTGTCTTCATTTATAGCCTCAATCTCTTTTATTCTTGCAAGAATATCCACTAAAATGAGGTAAGTACTTGAATTATATTTTTTCATTATGAATCAATTACAAAATAGGGGGAGACTCGAGAATCCATAAACAAGCTCATAAACTTATGATCCCATAAACGACTACGGCAACTCGAATCAGAAAATTCGACACATCGGTTTCCATGGCTGTATAGGAGTGCATAAGTTTATGACCTTGTTCATGGATTGGTCGGGTTACCCCTAATATGTTTGTTCTGATTGCACAATTAATTGTTACCTGAAATATTTGAAATTTCGTTGTAAAGCTTGACACTTAATTCAGGCCAACAAACAAATACAATTTGTCCAGTATAAGTGATAATCACAAAACTAATCGATGCCATCAACATGAGTGAAAGTTGATGAAGTTTTGGTTGTCCAAATGAAATAGAGTAAATTGTCTGACTCACACAATGCAAACAGTGACAGTTCAGAAGAAACTGCCAACATTTGAATATGAATTTGGACCAAATGGAATTGTCAATTTGGATTGATCCAGCGACTCTGTCAAACTTGAATGGGTAAATGTGGAGGAGACACCAAATTTCAAAAAATTTGAAATTCCATTTGAGTTGATCCTCAGTCAACATTTTTCACATTTTTCTGTAGTTACGTAAATGGTTTCACAAATCATTTTGTATTTTTCTGTGCTCCAAAGTTAAAGGTTCAAAACCAAAACGAAACTTAAAAAAATCATCAATTTCTTGTACGCTTGAAGTTGGAGAACCTTCCAATTAGAATCGAAGAACAACACATTACAGTGGCGTTCGTGATATGTGGCATAATGTACATAAATTCAATATAATTACAACACTTCATGTCATACACTAACTGATACAGTTTAGTGACCGTCGCGACGGTAATACTGTTTATGACTAAATATGAAATTTATGTACAAATAAGTACACTTATCGATAGTCATAAAACCTGAACGATGGATGCAGTGTTAGTTTCTTACTAAAATCCTCCATCAGCAATTAATGAGAACAAAAACCACATTGCACGAACCCTACTTTTTTTGTGTTCAAAATTGTTCAAGTTTAAAATCGTGATAGTTCAAATAATATTTTTGGATTTTTGGATAATAAACATTCTTTTGACTAAGTTCAGGCCAGAATCAACAAAAGTTTTTCATCGGCTAAAACTGAAATGAATAAATCATCGAGGACTTTGATTTTTCTGTCAACCCTTTCGATAATAATGTGTTTGAAGCCATTAATTATACTGAATGCTATAAGAATGAGTCCATGTGTGGGCAATTTAATTTCCATTCCAGAAATAATTCAGTTTCAACTGAAAGGCGTTTTAATGTGTCTCAAAGAAAAATGTGGAAATTTCGTAACGCAAAACTGTAACTATGTGGAGAAGACATCAAAATTTTGAATTACGGCCCTGGCACGATCAAGTCGTATTTACCAAAATGAGAGATTGTTGAGTGTTAGCTACAAAAATTGCGGTATGCACCACAAGCAAATTGCCCACGTTTCATTTTATATTTATTTATATTTATGAACTTTGATTTCTTTAACTAATTCATCTTATTGTTAAAATGGTTGAGAATCTTTTTGATTTCTCAAACAACGATTCAATTCAAATCAGCCTGTTTACAAAATATTTTAGATTTCCCTACAAGCTTTGAAGGAAATGTGAATGAAAGCTGATTCAGCTGTATGCAGAAAAGTTTATCAGCCATGAATTGAAAAGCAGAATTAGCTCTGTCTGCACATATTGGCTTACTCAAATATGGATTTGATATGCTCGAGCATCCATGCCACAGGATCAATGCAAAACTCATTGGTAAATTTGAGATTATATTATCTTCCATTCAAGGTTAAATTCAAATAATGCCATGTCACTTAACGGATACTTACATCATTCAAGTATCCGTTAAGCGACATGGCATTATTTTCATTGGTAAATGTTTGAATTGGGAATTTTCCTGCTTTGTTTGCTCCTCTGTTTACATCCACCATGGAATGTAATCCAAGTAAATAAAAACGAGACGATGGAGGATAAAATTTTATGAAATTAGAAGCAAATTTTGCAAATCTCTCCCACAACAGAGACAAAGAACAACAAAATGCGCAGCAGAGCAAGCAAGGTCAGCATTTCGTTGATGAAAATTTAATAGTATGAAGCAGGCTTGATCAACTATCTCTTTCAATTTCCTTGAATTTTTTTCATTTTATGAACCACCGGACTCCAATTCAAGACATTATTCAACATCACCTCAAAAGTTGTTCAAGTCTTTTCACAGAAGCTGACTTAAAACATTTTCGGTTTTAGATTTTACGTGAAATGCATATCAAAATATTGTTTCGTTTAGCCATTTTGATGCTATCCCAGTTTCTGGGGGCATCTGCTGCAAATATTTTGAATGAGAAGATCCAGGTAAAAACAACTGAACAAATTCTTAAAACTACAGAAATTTTAATTTAGTTTATCAAAATCATAAAATCAGCTGACGATATTGAATAAGCTTTCTTCTGTTTCTAAATTGAAGAACAACAAACTGGAAGCCATTGCGACACGTGATTTGGACCTCAGTCCAGACTACAACATCAAATGGGTGTATGATAAGCAGAACTCCATGTTAAACTTCACAACGACCGTCCGAACATTGGGCTACTGTGGTTTTGGCATTTCGACAATTGGTAGAACAAGGCAGACATTGTCATAGGTGGAGTTGCTGCTGATGGTGTACCCTATTTCACGGTAATCCAAATGCATCTAGTATTTGGTTGTGTTCTCTTGTCATTTTAAACTTCTGGTCGAATTTTTCTACTTAGCTTGTTATTTATACTAGTTGTTGCAAAATTTTATCTATGTACAATTTCACATTACAATTATGCAATCTTGTATGTACAGGACAGGCACGGAATAGGGAATGTGATGCCCCTTGTCGACGATAATGAGAATTGGATACTGGATTCTGCCTTCGAGAATGAAACTCACACAGTCATGCACTTTCATCGTTCAGTGGACACTTGCGATGATCCTCAAGATGTCCGTGTCCAGGTGAAATGTCCATTTGGATAATCAACAGTTGTTTATGAAATTATCTGAATATTACTAGTATCATTTAATCACAGGAAGGAACAATGAAATTCTTGTGGTCCTATGGCTCATCTGACAATATCGGTTATCATGGATCCGGCCAACGTGGAGCCAAATCAGTTGACATTCTAGCTCCACCCCCGCCAGCCATTAATCTTGATGGGTAAAATTAGTCAATTCATAAAACAGATTGGTTTCATTATGGTTGTCGTAAATGCACACTTCAGCTTTAGTATCACTTTTCGTCAAGCTTCTCAAAAATCAAATATTTCTGATCTGCCACGGGCGCCCGTGGCAGGTGTCAGAAACAAATGGTTGAAAGTGCAAGCGGACCTCGAATTTTGTAATTGATTTATAATTTGCATACTTTATAATTCGTCCTAAAGTCGGATGAAATTCGAATTCGATTAACGCTTTCGTTGGAAACAAGTTTAAACTTGTTCATTCACGAATTTAATCTCTGAAGACCTTATACGTTCATATATGTACAGTGAGTTGTGAGTTGACAGGCCGTTTAACATGATTGCATTTCATGAATAGCATAACGCAATGTAACAAACTATTGTACAATTCCTGACCAGTACTACTTATAAATATATATGTATTATAGGATTATATTTTTGGCAACGGCAAAGTAAAAGCACATTATCATAAAATAGTACGCAATTGTACCGCGACAAAATAATACAATCTGCGTCAAATTAATGAAAACCATTACACAAAGCTATAGTGTTCCAAACGCACCGCAAAGCACAATCAAATCGATCACCCAAAAATGATAAATTTAATTAACTTCTATAATAATATTTTGCATCATAGTGAACAGTAACGTACTATTTTGTCTCGGTAGTGAGTTTATTTGATATTGCACAATATATTTCTCTATATGTACATTTCTGAGTGGGGAGTGCCGGGAAGGGTCGGAGGAAGATTACGAAATAAGTCGTAATACACAAAATAAAATAGTTTGAACACCCATTTATCAGGAAATCACATTAAAAGTTTCTTGCAAAGGTCGGAACTAATTTTAATTTTAAAAGTGCGACTATTAACTCCCAAAGAGTCCTCCATGTACATAAATGGAGAGTAGACTCAACTTTAAATTCAAAAATAAGGAGTTAGCAGAATATGTCACCGTGGGATATGGTCTTAAAAATTAGATAAACCTGTCATCAGGAGCATTTCTAAAAGCCAACGGTGACATACTTTGTAGAGCTAAGCAATTAATTTTTGAAACGATTCAAAAATTTGACAAAATCTTTGAAATTGCTCCATGTTTATGCGGTGGAATTGAAGTGTACACGTGACTGCATTTGAAAAGTCATTGAAGCAGAATTTGCGAACCTAGACACCCTTAGAGCAATTACAAAGCAACGGCGCCACAGCTTTCGGAAGCACTCACGGCAAAGTTCCTCCGCCTTTTCCCGACGGTCCCCACTCAGAAATGTTCATATGAGTACATGTATGTCCAGACACGCAAAATGGACAGCTGCACTGACTGCAACCATACCACCGGAGGAGACAACTTACTATTGTTCTTTCCATAAAGGCCCTTTTTTCCACACTAAACGACACATTGTCTCCGTAAGTGTGTCAGATTTCGTATTGTAGACAAGAGTTGTCAAGATCTCTTCCATATTTTGAATGCACTGAATTCTTTTCCAATAACTTTATTTATTTGTTGTTTCCAATTTCTAGTTTGAGGTTATCTTGGACACAGCAGAAGCCATCGAATACAATCATCACATTTTGTTAATGCAATGCAACGTCCCCAGAGGGAAACAGGAGATTGAAACCAAATTTACGAATTTGGTTGGGAAAGGTGGAGACTGTTATGAGGATCAGACTGAAATCAATTCCATGTCCAAGTATTGCAGTGATCCAGTGTATGTTTGGGCTGTTGGGGCTGATGTAAGTCATTGTCTCTCAACGTTATAGACTTGATTTTAATTTCACCGGTAAAACTACAATGTAAAATGTCAGTGATGCCTCAAGAGAAAGATCTTGTTCCCACTGTTCTAATTCGCATTATGTGGCCACTCAACAGTGAACATTTAACAAATTAATACATGACTGTTTCAGCAATAAACGCATTTACAAAATGTCAGATTTTTCCTCAAAATTAATTAGTATCGAGGACTTTTGCTTAATCCTGTCAGGATTATTCTGACAACAGTTTGGAGATCTTTTTCAGTTGAATTTTGTCGTCGTGGGCCAAGTGGGTATACCAAAAGCCCAGTTATGTTCAGATTATCTATACTCAAAATATCTTTTGATTGTCGATAGCCGTTGGTACTCCCTGAGCACATTGGATATCCAATCAATGAGAATGGGGCCTCGACTTATTATATGGTCCAGTATCACTGGACTAACCCCGAGAAAAAGACCGATATCATCATGCAAACAGGGATTAACATGTACATAACAGAGCAACTCAGGTACGTTTATTATCATTCTGTTACTAAGACATTTTCTTGAATTTACTCGGTGAGAATCGAGTTTGCCAAGCACGACAAACTAAATACGCAAACCATTTCAATTTTGTCCTTGCTTAATTGGTGCAAAATCTGTCAATGGAGACTGAAAGTTGGTCGCCATCATGCAAAGGGTTCTCCACTTCTTAGTGAACCTTCGACCTCTGAATCGAATCCAAACTTGTCACTCCTGCAGTAAAACGTTAAATGAGCTTATATTAAATCGTCTCTCGATTCCAATAGAGTGTGTCCGGTTGAAATTTGTAAACAACCATAATGCTAATTATTCCGCAATATGCGGGTATTTTTTGAAAATCTTTTCACTTTCTGAAAGGCCAATATTTGCGTGTTTTTTGTGTAAGTTTCATAAAATATGGGTATCTGTGTCCAAAGTGTCGACTGGTATTTCGCCGGTTACAAAAAAACAAGTTTGCACGGCATTTTTTGGCGAATTCTTCGTGGTATTTCCCCAAAAACTTCTAAATCCATTCAATTCTTTTGATACATGTTGATGTTATCTACCTTAGCTATATGAATGATCTCTTAATAAATATCCAAAAGTCCTTGATTGCTGGGGTGGTTTTTTAGGGTCTGTACTAACTCATTTTTGGTGGCCGGCGGAACGCTAGTCGGCATTGTTGACACAGACACCCACATTTTATGAAACTTACAAAAAACAAACAGCAGGTATTGGCCTTTGAGGAACTGAAAAGATTTTCAAAAATACACACGTACTGCAGAATAAATAGCATTATACTTGTAGTTGTCTACAAATTTCAACCGGACACACTTTGAAAAATATTTTCTCAAAGCGCTAGGATTTTGATCATGGTGATATTGAAAAATTCGTGTAACAAAAAATATTTGATTTCTCCAGGGAATATGACTGTGGATGGTTGTCAATTTCTCATGACCCCATACCCACATTAATCATTCCACCAAACTCAGAAAACTTTGTTGTGCCTGGACATTGTGATCCTGCGTGCACATCAGAAAGGATCCCTTCAGAAGGAATTTTTGCAACTAACTACATCGTCCACTCACATTTAGCTGGTACTAAACGGCTTTCTTCAAAACTTTAAATTTAAAATTATAGGCATAGCTGTTAAAGGTACAAATTCAGATAGAAACATTCAAATGACATTTGGCACCAGGGAATTCACGATCCTGATTATGGCGGATTGAGTTCACTAATGTCGATACCAAAGGCACTGGTAAAACCTTAAATGAAATTATAATGAGTAGATTTTGTTCTGTTACATAATGTATCATACACAACTGCTCGCATCATGGCCAGTCTAATTGTTGGTTTTTTAGTAGCTCATTTTGAATCTATCATCTTTTGTTTCTAGGACGATCAATTAAATTGAGACATTTTCGATCTACACCAGACATAAACGAGGGAACCAAAATCGTGGAGTTGAACCCAATTGCAAACGAGCTTTATTACGACTTCAATTACCAGGACGTCAAACCACTTAGAAACGAAGTCTTGATTTTACCTGGTGATCAACTAACAGTGGGTACGTTCCCCTGCTTCCATTATCATGCTAGGTAAACTGCGGTTTCCGCATGAAAATCGCCGAAAGTATTACGTATTTGTGTACATTTCTCCACCATCATGATGATGGTCTGATCACTGACGACACGGTGTCGTCGACACCCTGGGCCCATAAAGTTTCTCCAAGCTTTATTGGTGCTTGTGGTGCGACCAATACAAAGAACGTTTGATAAAAATGGGTTGATTTGTGCTTAACAGAATGTATGTATGACACGACTTGGCATAATCCCCCCAGTGTAACTTTAGGTGAGGGATTTATTTTTGTCCAAATATTTTTTTGTCCACAATTCTGGTTTAAAAAGGTTTACATTTCTTGAGTTTTTTTAAAATTTGTGTGAAATCGCTAATCTGGCGGAAAAGTGGAATTTTGTTCCTCATGGGAATTGATGGTGGTTTGGTGCATTTGAAAGGTGGACTTAGAACTATGGACGAAATGTGCCTTGCTGGTCTCCTCTACTACCCCCGTATGAAAAACTTGGCGAACTGTATGAGCAAGCTAGATCCTCTTGTAGCCGCACTGACTTTCGGCATCCTTGATATAAACTCGTAAGCCAATTTATGGGAATGTAACTTGTACCATTAAATTGTTTTTTATTTTGCTTAAGCTGTAGATGCTGGAACCATGGCAAACGAAGTCAATGCATTTTAATAATAATTTATGCGACAATTAAATTATGCTCAAAGATCGCTTTTTACTGGATGGATTTCGGTAGAGCCAAAATATTGCAGTACATTTTGCAGTGCCAAAATAACATGGTCATATGTATGGCATGAACTCATTAACATGCCCAAAATTTCATTTTGGCCACTTTTGGTTTTGACCGGCCAACAAATGTGGTGGCCAAAAGCCGGTCAAAATCGGCTGGCTGGCCATCATTTTGGCCAGCCAGTCGAACACTGATTATGCCTTAATTGATGATTTCAGTGGAGGTATGTTTGCTTCAAGTGGCGAGCGGAGCGATTATACGGTTAACGAATTTCCGAAAAGTGTTTTATTTGACGATTTTATGGTTAAATATATATTACTGAGAAACAATGACTACGCGGGTAGTGACAGCCATCGTCCCAACATTTACATCCGAATCAACATAATGATCAAAATCATTTTCTGTTCCAATTGACCGATGTGTCTAATTGACTTGTGTTTGTCTGACATGAATTCGATGAAAAACGTTTCATATTAAAATATGCAAGAACAAACATAACGACCATTTTCGGAAGCTCTATTGCTCAAAAGGACAAAAACCTACTGCCCAAATCGATATATTGATATTGCCAAAAATAAGTAAAGGCCACCATCGAATAAGCTTGTGATCTTGGGCTAAAACATTCAATGGAGACCTTGCACCCACTAAAAAACTAAAATGAAAGGTGTTCATTCTGATTGCAAATTGTCTTGAAATAATTTAGGTGCAAGGTCGCCATCCCCTTTAATTCGTAAATTTGAAAGTATATTCAAAATATCGGAAAAAACATCAAGTAATGATCATTGAGGCATGATGTGTATAACTCTGTCCAACGACAACCGTTTTGATCGAAACTTTCTCAGTTGATGTTTAACGACATTCCTACTATCTCCGCAGCCGAAAATAATTCTGTGATCTCGGGCGTGACCTCCACAGGCTACTTTTCGTATTGACCTGTTCTGGCGAATTTTTTTCTCGGAAACTACACGGCAACTTTTTAAAAATGACACTTCATTTTTGCCTACTTTTTCACGCTCTTAACAATGGTGATTTGTATTTGGTAAATTTCATTGGGACATTTATGAGTTACACTGGACTTTACCTATTTGAACGGGCCAAATTTTGAGTTTTATCCGATAGGGTTTTTTTTATTGCGCAAAGCAACAAAATCAAATGTCTACATTTCTGAATTTATTGCCAAAAATTTCTAATTATATTCCTCGAAAAGTAATTGCCCAAAAAAACTTCAGAGAAAATCAACATTTTATTTCCTACCTTCCTCTATTTCACCATTCTGTTACCTGCCTTACAAGCGGCGCTTCAATGCACCAACTAAGACTACACAATGTAATGGAGTAGTCTTATTTGAACCCAAATGTATTCATGTGCATATATTTACTTTTTGTATTTTTTTGAACATGTTTGATAGCACAAGTAACCCGTTAGACCCCACTGTGTATGGACCGTTGTTTCCGGATGGAGCTTTACTGTCAGAGGTCATGAACTCGATAATTGACTGGACTCCCACTATGAGAGAAAAGTGGCAACAGTTGACAAGATACAGCGTCCATCTCGATCGCTGTTCAGCTCCTAAAGTTGTAGAGATGTCCAATCCATTCATGAATCTTGTAGTCAATCGTAAGACAAAGAACGATGACGTGGGAAATTTCAACATCCGATCCGGTTATCCATCTACGTATGAGGAATATCAGGAGCCTCCGAGAATGTGTGATTCGATGCCTAACGACATTTAATTACGTAATTAGTTTCACAGTGAAACTTTCACTTATCTTGTTTTTAAACTTCAATTACGATTGTAGAGTACCCTCTATCAGCAAATTTTCAATTTTATCTAGTACATCTTGTATTTTCTCCAAGTTATAGCTCAAAATAATGTTTCTCCACAGATCTAGGTTCGCCAAAACGGCAAATTTTCCATACACGCGTTAAATGAATAAAAGTATTGCACTGTACTGGGTGTCATAATAAGTTTTATTCTATCTTCTTGGTATCTCAAAAGTACTTTAGCGACTTCCTTGGATGTCTGCATTGTATAACCAAATTTAACCATTTTTCAGTTGAGCACCGAGCCATATACCTTTGTACTGTAGGATTTCAAAAAACTCGGCGAACCAGGAATATCCCGTAGGAGGTAGGTTCAAGGCGATGAGTTTGGTCAACGGTCTTCTCATCTGGTCAGCGAAATCAATGCTTGTGCAAATTAAAATAAAGTTAAAATTCTTCACTGACGCCATTCTAAAATTAAACATAAACACAAATGAGTCACAGTGAGAATTAGTATCCACATGAAAACAGCAGAGACAGAACACAACATGGAGATCCGGTTCTCAGCCTATGTAGGAGGAGACGGTCAAAGAATACAACGCTGTTTCAAAATGTGTAACATGAAATGCGCATCAGGACTAGCTCATGACAAATTGTAGGTACCCCATTGTAACAAGGCCAAAGAATGTTAGGTTGCTGTTAAAGCAGACCAACATTTGAATGGGGCAAATACAAACTGTCGGTTACGATACTTGTATTAAATTCAAATGAATGTTTGATGGACTAGAAGCCAAGGGTATTGCAGCCTATTTTATCCTACATGAACCTCAGCATCAAGCTGACATTACCCAAACCTAAAGACTCCATTGGTCTGACGTACATAATAGATACTGTACCAGTTTCAAACTACGGATCGATTCAATGTTGACGCCCTTGTAGTAGTCCGAAAATCATAATCGAGACTATATTTCTGTGCTATACGTAGTAGATTCAATGCCAATTTGAATAAACAACTTTTGGACATGCATTTTTTTATTAAAATCAAAGTTTCTTTATTGGATTCAAGCAAAAGTGTTGACATTAAAATTGTTGTGAGCACTTACGACATTTTGAGTTGAGGATGTTTGATGTATTAAAGTCAATATTAGAAAAAACTCGAGTTTTTGAGGTTCAATAGGGCTCAAATCGGTAGATGAGTGCTTGAAAAACTCAAAAACCCCTTGAAACCCAAAAACAGTAGGAAAACTCAAAATGAAAAACTCACTTGCGAACACTCATCAAATTGAAAATGGGGTAATAGGTTTGCTCAGGTAGAAATATTCAAACTCAAGTAGATTAGGTTAGAGAATACTCGGGAAGTTTGAATATATTTGTTGTAGTTTGAATATTTTTACCTGAGCAAAAAATGACAGCCATTGCAAATTATGGATTGTCACGAACTCAGAACTCTGTGAACCGATATCTTTCGGCAGCTGACATATGTACTCAAAATAGTAGTTAAAAACGACATCTTGAATGTTGAATTTATTTTCAAGTTCCAATCAAAAGGAGGACAGTGACTGTGTTGTCGAGGAGAGATTCCAAATAATTCAAAGAGAGACCATCTTCCACCTTTGAACAAACTCCGAGATTAATCTTAATTGGTCTACGGGATCGCATTAGGCGACTACAAAATTTTCTATTCGTAACCTCAATATTGTTAACTTGAATCGACTTTATGCGAAAAATGTTTTTATTTTGAGATGAGAGACTTGGATCAATCAGTTTGTTCTCCAGTTGCATCAAAAAGGTTTGGGTTGATTTGAAGACAATTTCACAACCTCTTAATAAAACATACACTATACAGGTTATCAATGTGGACAGATCTCCCAGCAATAATTTCCAAATAATGACGCTCTGCCCGTCATTCATTCTCAAAGTATTTTGAATAAGAGCCAAGTTGAGAAAGACAATCACAATTCTGAATAAACTGGGCATAGTCGTCGTTAATAAAGGATCCAAACTGTCCATCACCAGTTGAACGAGTAATTGAATTCTCGGATAAAATTTTTCCAATTGTGCGAGACGACTCATCCGATCTTCGGATTTAGATTGTGATCTAACTCAATAAATTTACAAAACAAATTTAGTTTAAACCTTTGCCCTTACTTTTCCTGATCAAAATTAAATTCAAAATTTTGTGATGGTTTACGATCTTCTTTTTGTTCATAACTGAATCTGCAATTGAACGAGTGACAAATAAAATAATTAATTTTCACTATTACGTCATGATCATTGAAATGGACAAGATGGTGAAGATAAAAAATGCTTTAAAGATGAGGTGAGAGAATATTCGTAAGTGAAAGAAACTTATTGTAAGCAAGTCCACAATCAACAAGATCCAATTGGCCAAAGAATGACACCCCAAAGGACCACAAATCCAAATAGGTAAATTCATCATTGAGAGAACGTGATTGACCTTGAACCAAGTGATAGCCACAACAGCTGCAATTACAGAAATTGGACAGGAAACGGAGAGTGCAAGCATCAACTTGCTCAACATTGGAACTTGTTGTATGGTCGATGTAGTTGTGTGAGACAACAACATTTCTAGATATTTAAAAAATTACCAGAATAATTATTGTGTTTCATTTCAATATCAGATTCAAGTTCAATCCATTTCTCTAGTACTAGAAATCACCTGAAAATTCTGCATCGATTGATTCCATTTCGTTAAAAATATTTGAGAACATTTTGAGTCCTTTGGTTGAAGTATTGACAATGTCAAGAAAATCAAATATAATTAGTGGAATGTAGCAAATAATAATGATTTCATCTAATTTTATTCCTTGTTCAAGGATCCCCAACCAAAATGAAGTAGTCGATGTTAATTTGACAAATATAGAGAATCGAAGGGTGTAGAGAAAGCAGACAATGTACCACCACAATTGACCTTTGAAATCGACCTCTTGAATCCCATGAATAGGTTCACCATTTCTACTTTCCCTACTTTTGTACATCCAGGGAATCACTTTCAATTTGTGCAACAAAATTACATAACATTTTATTAGAGTGAACATCAACTTTTCAGGTGATTTGATTGTCACAACGATCCGTTCAATTAAATTTTGCCCCTTTGAAATGAGATTGTGAACTTTATTCAAGGAAATTCTGATAATTATGTTGAAAATCTCCATCTGATTGGGTATCCCTTCAATATTTTGTTTAATATTTTTTCAAGTAGATGAGAAGTTTTTGGTGGTGAATTTTTGACAACTGAACGGAGAAGTGAAGGAAATGTGAATTTAGTGATTTTACTTCTTTTTGGTTTGTCAAAGTCTAATCGAGTTTAAAAATTCCATTTTGACAGCAAGTGGTCAATTTTTTTGAGTTGTACATTTAATATTTGACATAATGGAAATGGAATTCACAAGTCGGAGCTACTTGTGACCACACCGAACTTCTCCCAAGTGACCAATAGAACTCCCAAAAGCCAAATAAATTCAGTTTTTTCTCTGCCAATTTAGATTTTCGTGAGTCCACTTTAAAAATTGTTTTTCCAGAGTTGCTATTTTATTTCCATAGAATAATTTTGTATCGGCAAATATGTAGAAATGGAAAAATAACTTTGGTGAAAGTAGACTAATTTATTTTACAAACATTTATTCCCAAACTGAAACATAAAAATCAACTAGAGGTCCCAGTATTGATTCCATTCAACCAACAAAGGACATGGCAGGTTTAATTGGCAAAATGGTCCAATGTTCGATTGACTTGAAATTCGGGACAGAGCTTCCTCTGACCGTCCTGAACGATGTTTAATTTACCACTTTTCGAGTGATTGTCTCCTTTGACCTCCAGAAGTCATCAAAGTTATTCCTCCATTCAAATGGAACTGCTGAACTTCGACGCCGATTGATTTATTTTATATAATTTTATTCTGCAATCTATCCATTCTATATAAAATATTTGGAGGGTCAATTTTGATGACCTCTGGAGGTCGAATGCTAAACGTTTGTCCAAAATTCAAGACTATTTCTAGATCAGCCAGATTCTATTAAGATTCGAAAACAAAAAAATGGATACGTAGGAAATCCTAAGTATAAAATTTTTTTAATTCACTTGTGATGAGCAAACAAAATTTAGCTTTAGCTCGAATTTTGAGTTTTAAAATAAGGGGAAAATGGTTTACTAAATTGAAACTCTGGTAGAATTGTTTGTTTCGGTTACAGGATACCTGAAAACACTAACGCCGAAAACACGAACAGAGTTTCAATTAAAACACCTGAGTAAAAAGTGACAGCCTTAAAATAATGTCCAAAAGGACAATGTTTTACTTTACCCTTCCCGCCATCAATCCAACTCAGATAAATATATAATACATCGAAAATTCCGGTAGGTGGCGTCAGTGTTTTCGGGTCCATCTAACCTAAACCTAAGGAAAACAATTCTACCTGAGTTTGAATATTTTTACCAGAGCAAACCTATTACCCCATCTATTAATTACACGGTGGATCTATTGATTACACAGACGATCTATTAATTACACAGACGATCTATTGATTACACGGAGTTACCTATTAAATACACGGGCCATAATATTTATTCCAAAAATAAATCATTTTAAATTGATTGTAAGGTTGACTTTGTACCCAATAGGACGTGAAGTTTATCGATCTCTAGGTTTCATAATAGACTTGATCGGCACAACAACAGCAATTAATTAAATCAGTTAGAAATCTGGAATTCCAAATTAAAGCAAAGACTCTTTGAAATGCTTTGCTACAATCATCTCGTCTTCAATTTGAAACCAATTCAATTGTTCTGTTTCCTAAAAATATTTCCTTTTGACTTCAATTCAAATAATGGTCAACTCAGCATTCAGTCTGCAGCACTCCCCAATTGGATATATAAATTTGGTTGGAGTTTAATTTCCTCCCTTCATGTTGTTCATGTTGTTTTGCGTACTGTTCAGTCATTTACATAGAAACAAACTGAATTTTACCAATTGCCAATTATGTTGATTACCTCGATGCTTTTTAGCGTCCTTGTCTGTGCGAATAGAATCATTTTCATGCAATGGCCCAAATTGAATTTCAAATTGTACACACAATTTTCAAAGTATCTCGGTACGTTTTTTAAATATTACTTAAAAAAAGCTTAAGGCTGATTTAGAGTCGAAGTGAACGTCGGAGTAAGCTCTTTTACGGTTTTGGAATTGTGTGATAAATCGAGTAAAATTAATTTGTTGAAATAATTTCAGAAATGAAAAGTTCTGAAAATCAAACTTGGCATCAGAAAACCCAAATGGAGTTGTTAATTTCATATTTCCCTCTTCTGCTATATCCAATACTATTTGCTTACAGTTTGGTTTATCTGGTTGACCCAACACTTGCCATTTTGTTCAGGTACAATATCAAAAATGTTGGTTGACCTAGACTGGGAGGTGTCAAAGGACAGGTCAAGTTTGTGCATTTTGACTTTGATCTGACTAGCATGAACTCAAGTAAATGTCAATCAAAACGTGAAAATAAAATTCTTGTCTTTTCTTTTGTACTCTCAAAAGGTCGAGTATTCCACCAGGTTGGGAGAATCCGCTTACAGTAACACTTTGTTTGATGTTCGATACGATGAATGCTCTCATCAACGTTTCGACCACTCACTTTGCTGTCTACTTTATCCTCTCATTTGTCAACGATTTGGATCACAACATTGAATCTAAAAACAGAATTCTCAAGTAAAATCCAAATTAAATTCTAGCTAAAAATCCAATTTGATGTTGCAAAAATTTAAATTCTCTCACTTGTGATTTCATATTCGAATCTAAAGGCGGCTTCACAAAAGAACTGGGCAAGATTTTAAAGTGTGCGAGGATATGTCATCTGGAAATTGTCATGTTCAATTTGGGATGGTCTAAAATTATTTTTATAATCAAAATTGGAACATTGACGGTTTCTATCGTTGGTGGATTTGCCAGCATTCGCCTAATAGAATCCAACATACCTTATGCTATTATTTACTTTACACTCTTTCTCAATTCTATTGTCGTTTTCATTGGACTCTTCAACACAGTTTTCACCATCCCCAAGGAAATAGTTGAATGTTGTCAACTCATTCGTCTCCAAGCTCAACAATTACGAAACAAAGCTGATCGAAATTTCTATAAATTGTCTAGTAAATCTATTCCTGCTTTGGGCATTCGATGTGGTAACTTTACAACCTTAGAAAGGGAATCTACACCCATTTTTGTAGATTTTGTTGTCAAGCAAATTGTCAGCCTCCTTCTCACATTCTGATTCTTCTTCTCAAAAGGTTATGAATGTCAATGTCAAAATTTTTCAAATGGAATCACAAAAAGTAATCAAACAGAGTGTTCGGGCACCAACCGAGTTTATTTATTTGTAGGTGCACTTTTTACATCTTTAGTGATTGATGAGATGAATATATGTAAACTTGATCTTAGATGTCATCATTCATGGGTCAGTATCAATCACTCCTGTAAGTTTGACTAATATCTGTCAACAATGTCCATGTCCTTGGTAACCAGAATATGAAATTGCAAAATCCTATGCAACGAAATTGTTAATTCGGTCTTTTAGACACCCGCATTCTCGGTTTTCGGTATTCTAGAGGACAAAGCAATGCCTTCTCATTTACTACTACATTCCTGGTATCAAAATATAACATTTGGGACAAAAAAAGGTGGGCCAAATTTTGACTCTTATCCGATAGGGTCCTTTTGAATTTGCATTGGAGTTAATGGGATATCTTTCAAATGTCATAGAAATTAAGTGCCAACAGATGCCAACCTACTGTTTGTTTCAGCTTGTTCTACACTCACTGTAGATGGTGTTTTTCATAAATCTGGCTGCCGCAGGCCACCCCGAAAATACCAACCCAATTTAGGTTACATAATTCAGAATCACAAAAATTTCAACCAATCAGATCTCACTCGTCTACAAGCAAATATTTCAGTAAAAATTGTTAATTTCACCTTCAAAGGTGTCTTTTATTTAGTGATATGTCATAGATCCTGGAAAAGTCGTGCATTCCTCGTCAAAAAATTCGCAAAAAATGCAAATAATTTTGTTAATTAATAATGACTAATTTTTTTTGGGCCACAGAATCAATATTTTTTTCTGCTCAGAGATTCAATTTTTTTGGCCACATCTTATTTTTAATGTTTTGAACGGTTATACAAGTGGTTGTATATGCTGTGACCACAAATCACTTCTTCACTTAACAACTCGTCACTTGGCAAATCGTCACAAAGCAAGTGGACACAAAAACATTTGCCCACATGACAACTGCCAGTTGTCAACTGGTCACAATTTTACTTTAAAGGCTCGTTTAGAGCTGACAGAAAAGAAACAAAACTTAAAATTTTTATGCTGGTTCTTATGACGCGCCTAAAAATTTTAAGTTGAACTCAAAATTTTTTTGCTGACGGAATAATGTAACTTAAAACACTCTCATTTAGGGGTCTTTTTAACATTTTGATTATGGAAAGTTGCTAAACAGATAGATTTTGACATTTCGAATCGGAATATCCAACCAGAAATATTTTATGACTTGTCATTTGCGTACTATAAAAGCCTTTGCAAAACAAACTGCAGCAGGAACCCTGGTGGTCCTAAAATTCTGAAAAAATTCATACTGATAAAGGAAAGGACAATTCACCGTTCTGAGATCTGTTTTATTCATAAAAATCCATGGTCTCTGTGGAACTGCTTGAAAAAGTTGGCCCAAGACAGGGGCCACTGAATTAGAATTATGGGAATACACCAAGTGGCCACTGATAAAGTGTTCTTTCCTCTATCAAAATGTTGAAACGACTCCGAAACAAGAGACATTTAATTTCCATCTCTTACGTCCATCAGCAGAAAAATTTTGAGTTCAACTTAAAATTTTTAGGCGCGTCATAGGAACCAGCATAAAAATTTTAAGTTTTGTTTCTTTTATGTTTCTTTTCTGTCAACTCTAAACGAGCCTTAATTATTTAAAAAAACAGTATAGTTGGGGTAAAATTTTAACTACAACTAATCACAAGAACCTCCGTGGAAACGAATAGTGAAGAGACTTAACTTTAAATTTAAAAACCACAATTGTTTAATCGTTGAGCTTTATTCATTAACCTTAGGAACACCATCAAGTCCATTGAAAAATAAAATTATTTTAATTCTCAGTAAAATTTAAGGTCACAAGAATTCTCAATGTCTGATACGCAAGAACGTTATGTGCAAGCCGTAAGCGTTTTTCGAAATTCTCTAACCGGCTCGCTTCGCTCGCTACTTGAACCAAACAATTCTCATGATTAGGTTTGTTAGGTTCAATTTTGACTATTTCAGTAAAAATAATTAAAACTTCTTTAGAGTGCAGAACACAAGTTTGTTCTTTACTCTAAGAAAATTTCACAACGGAAAATTGAACTTGGGTCAAGTAACAGCATCTCGGATTCCGCAGCGACTCATGATTCCCAACATTTTCATCTATGCACACCTCTAAAAATGCGGAACAAAATTCAATTGATTTCAGAAATCATTGGTTGCCAGGTGTTACTAGTCTAAGCAGCATGGCGTTCATTTTTTTTTGGATGTTTTGAAAATTAATTTTGACTTCACATTTGAATGATGTAGTCAAGTGTGTTGTAAACATTTTCACTTTGAGAAATAAAAAATTGCCCCGTAGTTCGGAAACTCCGCTCACTTCGCTCCAGAGTTGGTTAATTGGTAGTTTATGTCCTGCAAACAACAAAACTGTGTTTGTAACAACCGGAGCGAGCACCCACAACAGAAATTTCATTTTACCCCGTACTTTGGGAACAGAAGTCACAATTTGGTCGACTGACAGACAAGAAAAGTGATTTTAGTAGAGCAGCTTCGCTTCCCTAAAAACTACGATGTCACTATCTTACTTGATAAAAATGCATAAGAATTATTAAATGAAACTCGAACTCGGTAAATCACACTTGTGGCTGTCGTTGAATATTTGTCAAAATTATTTTGAAAATTAGAATTTACCCAGAAAAATAAATACTTGTCAAATATTTGCAATAAATTGTACTGCAAACACTGGACACTAAACATGTTTGCTTCAAATAAACTCATGAGGATTTCAATTCCATGTCAAAACTGTCCCAAAGTTTATTTTGGGGAAACTGAATGACCCTTCGAAATTCGTTTTGAAAAACACAAACCTGCCGTACGACTAATCGAACTTGTTTTTACATTTCTGGAGTTGCTCCAATCTATTCTGTGACTGCATCTTGTGTCACAAATATGTTCAGCAACGGCTGACTTGTTAAAATCGATCTTCAAGACAAATTTCGAAGTTTTGACATCGAATTGAAATCCTCATAACTTTATTTGAAGCAAACATGTCAAGTGTCCAGTATTTGCAGCACAATTTGTCGCAAACACTTGACAAGTATTCATTTTTCTGTGTAAACTCTAATTTTCAAAATAATTTTGACAAATATTCAGCAACAGCCACAAGTGTGATTGACAGAGATTCTGTCATTTCATATGCATTTTTGTCAAGTAAAGTAGTGACAGTAGTTTTTTATTCCTCAAAGTAAAAATGTTTACAACACACTTGACTACATAACTCAAATATGAAGTCAAAATTAATGTTCAAAACGTCTCAAGTATTGCTTCAATCCTATCCACATACAAATCCTTATGGCAAAGTGAAAATGATCAAACTACATTTCAGTACATGACTGAAATATCAAGTAAAACGTCGGCTTTCAAAAAATCTCTTCATTTTGTTTCAATCTGATTCAAATTAAGAAACAAATGGCGACGATATGTTTGGTATCGTATTCTCTACTCCTGCTCACAGTTGGAGCCATTCAAGACAACAACTTTGGTGGACCTGGAATCAAATTGAAATTCCCGCATCGCTACCTTCAGAAAAGTTCAAGCATGATGTCAATTTTGTCAGATGTTCCTGCCGATCATTTTATCCTGCTCTACACATCGAATCAAGGTCAGTTTCTCATTTCCAAACCGATATAATTTTTATCCTTTCTTTAGCCCAGAATTTCTTCATTTTTCGAAAGACTGAATTTGTGAAGTCATGTGATCGATTCCTTGTAGGCAAATATTTTTTTGGTTCAAAGTACCTGTTCCTATTTTAATGATCGATCGATGATGAGGTTTTTGTCAACTGATCAACAACATCTTTTCAAGTTCATTTTACAGCCTCCACTTGAATAAAAGTAAACGAAACACAAAAACAGTCATGATTTTTTAGCATAGATCCTGGTCATATGAACTGGTCTCAGACAGTCTAATGATGCCAATTTGATCAATAAAATCAATGGAAGTTATTTGCGCTAACAGAGAATCGATTATGTGACTTCGCTAGAAAACCCAAAACTTAAGATTTTCTCCATTTTGCGAAAGATTCAAATAACTGCTTAATAGACTCCAAGTTCCGGCATCAAAATGAGAGGGCGCTTCAAGAAGAACAATTAAATTCTCAATTTTCAACCATCAACTTGAATCCTGTCGTCATCATCGAAGACATCATTAACAACAATGAAAGCTACTGGAAGTCCAAAAGGAACTCTCTACGTCAAATTGGTTTAGATGAAACCAAAGAATTGAGTGTGATGAACATGTTGAAACACCTCAAACACTATTTGCTAGTATCCGAAGTATCCGAACGCCTTTATGATTCGGATAATTCAAGTAAAGTTCCGGATAATTTCATTCTAATCCGGAACCTACTGTTTGGTCACACACTACTGCTTGGTCACATCACAAATTATTTTATGAACCCTAAACTGATTCTTCTATATTCAGTCCGTGCATTTCACAAAATCCCAAAATCTAGTTCAGAAAATCTTTTTGGATCATTTATACTCCAGTCACTGACAGATTCATTTCGCCGTCCAACATTTTACATTCTGGAACAAACTTCCTCCAAAAATGAAACAAACAACCAAAAGTTTGAATCCACTAAAAATGCCGAGAAGCGCTTACCACTTTCACTATTACAAGGTTGGTCCATGTCTCACTTGTTGGGGCAACAAGTCACCAACCAATTCTCTTGCCAACATTTTGAAAATATCAAAAACGTTGCTAAAAGTTGGACCTCCTGCATCAATGTGATGCTTCAACTTTGGCATGAGAAAGTCACCAATTTTGGAAAAATTTTAATTCCACAAGTCGTATCCTTTCCTACTTTTGACGCTCGTTCCTTCTACAAGAACATTGAAAGCCATCACATAGCCTGCCGTGATTCCAACTGTGATGTTTCTTCATTTAATCGAGACAAAGGAAATATTCACACTTTACAAAATTCCGTTGTGGCTTTTATGCTGTCAGCTGTGAATGAGACCCTAGCATATGATTCAAAGCATTACAACTCATCGTCGATTTCAATAATGATTCCACCTGTAGCTTACACCAACATTTTTGTACGCGAAGAGTGTTCCTTGTTTGTTTGGACTGGTCGTTCAAGTTCACTTAGATTTATAACGACAGATGGAATCACAACTCAAAAGGATTCTTTGTCAATTTATTTAGCTCCATTCCAATCGAGTGTTTGGATTTCTCTCGCAATCGCTCTGATGACGACTGCCCTTGTTGTATTTCTGTTCGTTAGGTGGCGTGAGGGTAGATTTGATGAAAATCCGTCAAAATTTGCATCTACCATCGGAAAGATTTTGTATTGGAACTTTCGGTTAATGGTAGAACAGAATGAGGATGAGGAGATTCTAGGAAAGAAATCCCCTTCTAATTTTGAAATGAGACAGAGACCATTTGGACTAGGAATAATTGTCACATCTTGGCTGTTGCTGTCGGTCGTTTTGGTGAATACCTACAAGATGTTTATGAGTGCAGAATACACGGCTCCTTATCCTTTTTCAACAAATTGGTCTCACTTGGCTGAATTTAAATTACAGTACAAGAATTTCTTGTTCTATACAGTCGATCCTTATAGAGCTTGTACAAGTAATAATCGGCCTCCCTCGAACGATGTGCTTGAGGTTGACCGGGTTCCAATGAAGGAGGAATGGTTTCAAATACAATTCACAGAGCAACTTCTTAGTTTGGTTTTCGTGAACTGGACGCCCTGCAGAAAAGATTGCATAAAGATATTTGGGTCACAATTAAGTGGTCCACTTGAACAAAGTCCCTGTTATACAATCAATAGCTGTCAGCTATTTGCAAATTATTATATGATGCTGTTGAATACAATTAGAGTGTGTGCTGAGTCAGTTGATGAAAATTTCATTATGGAGAAACTTTCACTTTCAAAAACTGCGCTGATTGTTCTGAAACGAGATTTTAAGTTTTTTTGGAACAAGATCAAAATTGCTATGAATCAAATACGTCAATTTAAATTTGCGCACAATGAAAAAATCCAAGATGATTATTTCGTCGAAGTAGAAGGATATGAATTTAATTCAAAAGTGTATTCAAGGAAGGAAATTGATGAGGAGTATCTAAATTTAGTTCCCAAGAGACTCAAAACTCTGTTGACTTCAGGGATTTATTGTTTGTGGGAGAAATGGAATGACCTCAAACACAACACTTCTGATTGGAAAACAAGAACAAGTCGGAACTTTGTTGATGAAACAATTCCATTGTTTCAGTCACTGAGTTTCACAAATTCCTCGATTTCCCTTGTCTTCGCTATCTCGGCTGCAAGCTTAGCGTTTTCCTTTGCAATTTTCCTTGTGAAGGTTGTGGAACATGAAGATGATCTGATGACAATTTATGTGTCATCTGTACTAAAAATTATTGTTTTGATTGGAAAATTAGTTAGGCCGTTTGTAACTCGAATTTTGGCTTGTCTTACCATATTTGATTTCATTTTCAAAACCAAAAGGTTTTTCCTTCGGTTTCGACAATGAGTTTAATGTCAAAATACTGGTTTTATCTAGGGCATTATTTAGGCTTATAGTCCGATTCAAAATAATAGGTTCAGGTCAAAATTGCTGACCATATCCGACCAGTTTTGAGTTAAGGTTTCACATTACATATGAATGTTAGTATTGGTAAGCCACACATTCCTGCCGAATATCATCAATTTTCGTCGACAAATACTTGAAGTCTCGAATTTTTAGGAGCGAAGCTCGCTTATGCGATCGCTATGTCTTCAGTATGAAAAGACCGTATTGGATTTCCAATATAATTTGGGCCCCGAAAATAAACTGTGACGGCGACTTTGAACCGCTTGAGCCTTGTATATTCTTGTAGAGCATCAAAATCTCTACTTAATAACAATGAATAATAGTGGTGGACAGCGGATGCAAGGTCGCCGTTACATTTCTTTAGAATTCTGAAAATTGATCCAAATGCGTCAAAAAACATCAAGTAAGGAGGGGTCACAAAACCGGGGTACCCTGCCATGTTAAAAAAGCTGTCGGCAGGCTCCTCCATTTTTTATATTTTCTTCCCAGGAACCCATCTCATTTGTATCCCGAGTATCAGCCATTTATCTTGGAAAACAAACAAGCCAGGTCACTTCAAACACCGATTTTCGGGTCATTTTTACAGTAAAATGATCATTTTGAGCTATTTAAAAACTTTTTTGTCTTTTCATATAGAATGTTCGTATTTGGTAATTAAGTTGACATGGATGTGGGACAGTTTTTGACCAAGTATCAAATTGCCCCCATGTGACCACTGATTTCCACAGGACCAGCAACTTGAATTAGATATTTGACATGTTCGAATTTAGGTTATCGAATTCAAACTATTTTTAGCTTAAAGTGGGATATTTGAATACTTTTCACTGTTAGAATCAGAATTTTCCATAATGGCACCTCGTAATGACAATTAACAGTTTTATAAAATTAAATTAAAATTAAATGTTTTTGTGCATCAGATTTCAGAGTTACACGAAAAATGATTGGTGTAAGAGTTCGGCAACTTTATCAGACTTTTGAAGATGGTCATTTGACTGTTTTCAAAGCCAGCAATAGATGGGTTGACAGATTTATGACTAGAAACGGACTCTCGCTACGTAGATATCATTTCCATCATCGAAATTGACATTCAGAACTGTGACCACCTCTTACATGTCATAGGAAACGTTTTCATCAACTTTGGTAAATTAACATTGTCTATCCGTTCGTTTTGTTTTGCATTTCGAATCTATGTGAGTCGTGCACAATTGTATTAAAATATTTTCAACTCGTACAGTTTAATGAAGATGAGGTTAATTCATTAACCCAAATACGCTTCCATTTGGTAATAAATTAAAGTAGGAATCGGAAAAATTATACAATTTGTGGATGGTTGGATGTTAGTAGTGCTCCTAACGGCACTGGGACAGAACAGCAAAAATCCCGTCCCGTTAGGAGAACTTAATGTTAGTCATGGCAGCTTCATGTCTATTGCTGCAGCTAAGGATGAATTTGAGGGAGATTTTTGAATTTGTGAAAGTGCATTCAACTCAACTAAATTGAGAATAAGAATCTAAATGTATGTCAAAGCTATCGAATTACGTATCGCTTTTTTTGAATAGTCAATTAAGTGATGAGAAAGACCAACGTCATTATTTTGAACCAGATTCAGCGAAATGACAAATTTTCCATCTACAGAATTTTGATGGATCAAACAATTAGAATGGTGCTATCTGGAATTGAAGTTTTATTTGTGAAAATGTGACATGTGTTTTTCATGAACAGGTTACTCAACCTGTACCGCTAAAACATTGACGCAAGAACAATCATATGACTTTGTCATTGTCTTCGAAATTTCATTGTTTCATTACAGATAGTTCTAATAAATCAAATCTAATTGTTTTATTCTGAATTCACTCACTTCACGTGGCCGTTGAATGCTAACTTAGTTCACGAGGATTTTCTTTCGACTCATCTGAGTAGCCCAAGTGAAGGATGTCTGCTGCTCGTCAATTAAATTTCTGGATATTGAAAACCACTCACCTCTACAAACAGATGAATATTTGAGCCTCAAATTTTGAGGAATTTGATGATTTGGTTTTAAGGATATTCTCAAAACTGAAAATGAACTTAATTTGCCAAAATGTATTAATATTATTCCCCTCTAAAATCCATTTTCCGTGCATTCCGGTTCAGGGTGAAAGATACTCACATTTTTGTCCCATAATTTGACTTTAATTGTATTTTGACTTTTTTCAAGCACTCAAGTTGACACAGTTCTCTTGTGAGGAAAACCACATAAATTTTAAATGACTTGTGAATTGCCCATCTAACTTTAGGAGCATTTAACTTGAATTGAAATTTTGTATAAAAGTTGCCTTTAAATGTGGTTTAGTAATCATTTAATTTTCAAGTTTGCTTGACATCTAATTCATTTCCACCAAAACACCTATCCGCCTTCCATTCAAAATGCAGACAATCTATCGGTTAGTCCATCTTCAAAAAATTATCCAACATAATTTTTAATTGACAATTTAGTTTAGCATCAATTTCTATAAATTTATACAGACTTGGTGTTGTTATGTGCTTGTGCCTAATCGTCATGCACTTACAAGCGATGGCTCAAACATTTCCAGCCAACGAAGACGAGAAAAAAATATGCGAGGATAACAAAGGTGACAGAGAATTTGAAGATGCCCGTAAGGAACTACCCATGGTAAGATTACACTCCGTCTCATATAATTAGTGGCCTCTGATTTTTTAGATTTAAAAGAGCAGTAGCGTATTAAGCAAACTTTTGCCATTACTTTGACGTCACCCTACATCAGTAACGTAATGTTCAACCGAAAAATCTCCAATCCCAAAATCATTAAAAAATTTATCCACAAAAAATTGATTTTGAACTGTCTGATATAATTAGTCGCTTTCAGTCTAAGTGTTTTATTTTTATGAAAAAAATTTACAGTCAAAATATTTGAAGTCTTACCGAGAGTGGTCCTACTTATTTCTGCAACATTTCTGGATATGTTGCTGAGTTGATCGTTTCGCTTAATTTTTCAAAATCTCGTGGAGACAATGGATACCCAGCTTTTGGTGTTATTCGCAACAATTGAGGGTATTATACTAATACTATACGACTAATTATATCAGACAGTTCAAAATCAATTTTTTGTGCATAAATCTTTTAATGATTTTGGGATTGGAGATTTTTCGGTTGAACATTACGTTACTGATGTAGGGTGACGTCAAAGTAATGGCAAAAGTTTGCTTAATACGCTACTGCTCTTTTAAATCTAAAAAATCAGAGGCCACTAATTATATGAGACGGAGTGTAATCTTACCATGGGTAGTTCCTTACGGGCATCTTCAAATTCTCTGTCACCTTTGTTATCCTCGCATATTTTTTTCTCGTCTTCGTTGGCTGGAAATGTTTGAGCCATCGCTTGTAAGTGCATGACGATTAGGCACAAGCACATAACAACACCAAGTCTGTATAAATTTATAGAAATTGATGCTAAACTAAATTGTCAATTAAAAATTATGTTGGATAATTTTTTGAAGATGGACTAACCGATAGATTGTCTGCATTTTGAATGGAAGGCGGATAGGTGTTTTGGTGGAAATGAATTAGATGTCAAGCAAACTTGAAAATTAAATGATTACTAAACCACATTTAAAGGCAACTTTTATACAAAATTTCAATTCAAGTTAAATGCTCCTAAAGTTAGATGGGCAATTCACAAGTCATTTAAAATTTATGTGGTTTTCCTCACAAGAGAACTGTGTCAACTTGAGTGCTTGAAAAAAGTCAAAATACAATTAAAGTCAAATTATGGGACAAAAATGTGAGTATCTTTCACCCTGAACCGGAATGCACGGAAAATGGATTTTAGAGGGGAATAATATTAATACATTTTGGCAAATTAAGTTCATTTTCAGTTTTGAGAATATCCTTAAAACCAAATCATCAAATTCCTCAAAATTTGAGGCTCAAATATTCATCTGTTTGTAGAGGTGAGTGGTTTTCAATATCCAGAAATTTAATTGACGAGCAGCAGACATCCTTCACTTGGGCTACTCAGATGAGTCGAAAGAAAATCCTCGTGAACTAAGTTAGCATTCAACGGCCACGTGAAGTGAGTGAATTCAGAATAAAACAATTAGATTTGATTTATTAGAACTATCTGTAATGAAACAATGAAATTTCGAAGACAATGACAAAGTCATATGATTGTTCTTGCGTCAATGTTTTAGCGGTACAGGTTGAGTAACCTGTTCATGAAAAACACATGTCACATTTTCACAAATAAAACTTCAATTCCAGATAGCACCATTCTAATTGTTTGATCCATCAAAATTCTGTAGATGGAAAATTTGTCATTTCGCTGAATCTGGTTCAAAATAATGACGTTGGTCTTTCTCATCACTTAATTGACTATTCAAAAAAAGCGATACGTAATTCGATAGCTTTGACATACATTTAGATTCTTATTCTCAATTTAGTTGAGTTGAATGCACTTTCACAAATTCAAAAATCTCCCTCAAATTCATCCTTAGCTGCAGCAATAGACATGAAGCTGCCATGACTAACATTAAGTTCTCCTAACGGGACGGGATTTTTGCTGTTCTGTCCCAGTGCCGTTAGGAGCACTACTAACATCCAACCATCCACAAATTGTATAATTTTTCCGATTCCTACTTTAATTTATTACCAAATGGAAGCGTATTTGGGTTAATGAATTAACCTCATCTTCATTAAACTGTACGAGTTGAAAATATTTTAATACAATTGTGCACGACTCACATAGATTCGAAATGCAAAACAAAACGAACGGATAGACAATGTTAATTTACCAAAGTTGATGAAAACGTTTCCTATGACATGTAAGAGGTGGTCACAGTTCTGAATGTCAATTTCGATGATGGAAATGATATCTACGTAGCGAGAGTCCGTTTCTAGTCATAAATCTGTCAACCCATCTATTGCTGGCTTTGAAAACAGTCAAATGACCATCTTCAAAAGTCTGATAAAGTTGCCGAACTCTTACACCAATCATTTTTCGTGTAACTCTGAAATCTGATGCACAAAAACATTTAATTTTAATTTAATTTTATAAAACTGTTAATTGTCATTACGAGGTGCCATTATGGAAAATTCTGATTCTAACAGTGAAAAGTATTCAAATATCCCACTTTAAGCTAAAAATAGTTTGAATTCGATAACCTAAATTCGAACATGTCAAATATCTAATTCAAGTTGCTGGTCCTGTGGAAATCAGTGGTCACATGGGGGCAATTTGATACTTGGTCAAAAACTGTCCCACATCCATGTCAACTTAATTACCAAATACGAACATTCTATATGAAAAGACAAAAAAGTTTTTAAATAGCTCAAAATGATCATTTTACTGTAAAAATGACCCGAAAATCGGTGTTTGAAGTGACCTGGCTTGTTTGTTTTCCAAGATAAATGGCTGATACTCGGGATACAAATGAGATGGGTTCCTGGGAAGAAAATATAAAAAATGGAGGAGCCTGCCGACAGCTTTTTTAACATGGCAGGGTACCCCGGTTTTGTGACCCCTCCTTACTTGATGTTTTTTGACGCATTTGGATCAATTTTCAGAATTCTAAAGAAATGTAACGGCGACCTTGCATCCGCTGTCCACCACTATTATTCATTGTTATTAAGTAGAGATTTTGATGCTCTACAAGAATATACAAGGCTCAAGCGGTTCAAAGTCGCCGTCACAGTTTATTTTCGGGGCCCAAATTATATTGGAAATCCAATACGGTCTTTTCATACTGAAGACATAGCGATCGCATAAGCGAGCTTCGCTCCTAAAAATTCGAGACTTCAAGTATTTGTCGACGAAAATTGATGATATTCGGCAGGAATGTGTGGCTTACCAATACTAACATTCATATGTAATGTGAAACCTTAACTCAAAACTGGTCGGATATGGTCAGCAATTTTGACCTGAACCTATTATTTTGAATCGGACTATAAGCCTAAATAATGCCCTAGATAAAACCAGTATTTTGACATTAAACTCATTGTCGAAACCGAAGGAAAAACCTTTTGGTTTTGAAAATGAAATCAAATATGGTAAGACAAGCCAAAATTCGAGTTACAAACGGCCTAACTAATTTTCCAATCAAAACAATAATTTTTAGTACAGATGACACATAAATTGTCATCAGATCATCTTCATGTTCCACAACCTTCACAAGGAAAATTGCAAAGGAAAACGCTAAGCTTGCAGCCGAGATAGCGAAGACAAGGGAAATCGAGGAATTTGTGAAACTCAGTGACTGAAACAATGGAATTGTTTCATCAACAAAGTTCCGACTTGTTCTTGTTTTCCAATCAGAAGTGTTGTGTTTGAGGTCATTCCATTTCTCCCACAAACAATAAATCCCTGAAGTCAACAGAGTTTTGAGTCTCTTGGGAACTAAATTTAGATACTCCTCATCAATTTCCTTCCTTGAATACACTTTTGAATTAAATTCATATCCTTCTACTTCGACGAAATAATCATCTTGGATTTTTTCATTGTGCGCAAATTTAAATTGACGTATTTGATTCATAGCAATTTTGATCTTGTTCCAAAAAAACTTAAAATCTCGTTTCAGAACAATCAGCGCAGTTTTTGAAAGTGAAAGTTTCTCCATAATGAAATTTTCATCAACTGACTCAGCACACACTCTAATTGTATTCAACAGCATCATATAATAATTTGCAAATAGCTGACAGCTATTGATTGTATAACAGGGACTTTGTTCAAGTGGACCACTTAATTGTGACCCAAATATCTTTATGCAATCTTTTCTGCAGGGCGTCCAGTTCACGAAAACCAAACTAAGAAGTTGCTCTGTGAATTGTATTTGAAACCATTCCTCCTTCATTGGAACCCGGTCAACCTCAAGCACATCGTTCGAGGGAGGCCGATTATTACTTGTACAAGCTCTATAAGGATCGACTGTATAGAACAAGAAATTCTTGTACTGTAATTTAAATTCAGCCAAGTGAGACCAATTTGTTGAAAAAGGATAAGGAGCCGTGTATTCTGCACTCATAAACATCTTGTAGGTATTCACCAAAACGACCGACAGCAACAGCCAAGATGTGACAATTATTCCTAGTCCAAATGGTCTCTGTCTCATTTCAAAATTAGAAGGGGATTTCTTTCCTAGAATCTCCTCATCCTCATTCTGTTCTACCATTAACCGAAAGTTCCAATACAAAATCTTTCCGATGGTAGATGCAAATTTTGACGGATTTTCATCAAATCTACCCTCACGCCACCTAACGAACAGAAATACAACAAGGGCAGTCGTCATCAGAGCGATTGCGAGAGAAATCCAAACACTCGATTGGAATGGAGCTAAATAAATTGACAAAGAATCCTTTTGAGTTGTGATTCCATCTGTCGTTATAAATCTAAGTGAACTTGAACGACCAGTCCAAACAAACAAGGAACACTCTTCGCGTACAAAAATGTTGGTGTAAGCTACAGGTGGAATCATTATTGAAATCGACGATGAGTTGTAATGCTTTGAATCATATGCTAGGGTCTCATTCACAGCTGACAGCATAAAAGCCACAACGGAATTTTGTAAAGTGTGAATATTTCCTTTGTCTCGATTAAATGAAGAAACATCACAGTTGGAATCACGGCAGGCTATGTGATGGCTTTCAATGTTCTTGTAGAAGGAACGAGCGTCAAAAGTAGGAAAGGATACGACTTGTGGAATTAAAATTTTTCCAAAATTGGTGACTTTCTCATGCCAAAGTTGAAGCATCACATTGATGCAGGAGGTCCAACTTTTAGCAACGTTTTTGATATTTTCAAAATGTTGGCAAGAGAATTGGTTGGTGACTTGTTGCCCCAACAAGTGAGACATGGACCAACCTTGTAATAGTGAAAGTGGTAAGCGCTTCTCGGCATTTTTAGTGGATTCAAACTTTTGGTTGTTTGTTTCATTTTTGGAGGAAGTTTGTTCCAGAATGTAAAATGTTGGACGGCGAAATGAATCTGTCAGTGACTGGAGTATAAATGATCCAAAAAGATTTTCTGAACTAGATTTTGGGATTTTGTGAAATGCACGGACTGAATATAGAAGAATCAGTTTAGGGTTCATAAAATAATTTGTGATGTGACCAAGCAGTAGTGTGTGACCAAACAGTAGGTTCCGGATTAGAATGAAATTATCCGGAACTTTACTTGAATTATCCGAATCATAAAGGCGTTCGGATACTTCGGATACTAGCAAATAGTGTTTGAGGTGTTTCAACATGTTCATCACACTCAATTCTTTGGTTTCATCTAAACCAATTTGACGTAGAGAGTTCCTTTTGGACTTCCAGTAGCTTTCATTGTTGTTAATGATGTCTTCGATGATGACGACAGGATTCAAGTTGATGGTTGAAAATTGAGAATTTAATTGTTCTTCTTGAAGCGCCCTCTCATTTTGATGCCGGAACTTGGAGTCTATTAAGCAGTTATTTGAATCTTTCGCAAAATGGAGAAAATCTTAAGTTTTGGGTTTTCTAGCGAAGTCACATAATCGATTCTCTGTTAGCGCAAATAACTTCCATTGATTTTATTGATCAAATTGGCATCATTAGACTGTCTGAGACCAGTTCATATGACCAGGATCTATGCTAAAAAATCATGACTGTTTTTGTGTTTCGTTTACTTTTATTCAAGTGGAGGCTGTAAAATGAACTTGAAAAGATGTTGTTGATCAGTTGACAAAAACCTCATCATCGATCGATCATTAAAATAGGAACAGGTACTTTGAACCAAAAAAATATTTGCCTACAAGGAATCGATCACATGACTTCACAAATTCAGTCTTTCGAAAAATGAAGAAATTCTGGGCTAAAGAAAGGATAAAAATTATATCGGTTTGGAAATGAGAAACTGACCTTGATTCGATGTGTAGAGCAGGATAAAATGATCGGCAGGAACATCTGACAAAATTGACATCATGCTTGAACTTTTCTGAAGGTAGCGATGCGGGAATTTCAATTTGATTCCAGGTCCACCAAAGTTGTTGTCTTGAATGGCTCCAACTGTGAGCAGGAGTAGAGAATACGATACCAAACATATCGTCGCCATTTGTTTCTTAATTTGAATCAGATTGAAACAAAATGAAGAGATTTTTTGAAAGCCGACGTTTTACTTGATATTTCAGTCATGTACTGAAATGTAGTTTGATCATTTTCACTTTGCCATAAGGATTTGTATGTGGATAGGATTGAAGCAATACTTGAGACGTTTTGAACATTAATTTTGACTTCATATTTGAGTTATGTAGTCAAGTGTGTTGTAAACATTTTTACTTTGAGGAATAAAAAACTACTGTCACTACTTTACTTGACAAAAATGCATATGAAATGACAGAATCTCTGTCAATCACACTTGTGGCTGTTGCTGAATATTTGTCAAAATTATTTTGAAAATTAGAGTTTACACAGAAAAATGAATACTTGTCAAGTGTTTGCGACAAATTGTGCTGCAAATACTGGACACTTGACATGTTTGCTTCAAATAAAGTTATGAGGATTTCAATTCGATGTCAAAACTTCGAAATTTGTCTTGAAGATCGATTTTAACAAGTCAGCCGTTGCTGAACATATTTGTGACACAAGATGCAGTCACAGAATAGATTGGAGCAACTCCAGAAATGTAAAAACAAGTTCGATTAGTCGTACGGCAGGTTTGTGTTTTTCAAAACGAATTTCGAAGGGTCATTCAGTTTCCCCAAAATAAACTTTGGGACAGTTTTGACATGGAATTGAAATCCTCATGAGTTTATTTGAAGCAAACATGTTTAGTGTCCAGTGTTTGCAGTACAATTTATTGCAAATATTTGACAAGTATTTATTTTTCTGGGTAAATTCTAATTTTCAAAATAATTTTGACAAATATTCAACGACAGCCACAAGTGTGATTTACCGAGTTCGAGTTTCATTTAATAATTCTTATGCATTTTTATCAAGTAAGATAGTGACATCGTAGTTTTTAGGGAAGCGAAGCTGCTCTACTAAAATCACTTTTCTTGTCTGTCAGTCGACCAAATTGTGACTTCTGTTCCCAAAGTACGGGGTAAAATGAAATTTCTGTTGTGGGTGCTCGCTCCGGTTGTTACAAACACAGTTTTGTTGTTTGCAGGACATAAACTACCAATTAACCAACTCTGGAGCGAAGTGAGCGGAGTTTCCGAACTACGGGGCAATTTTTTATTTCTCAAAGTGAAAATGTTTACAACACACTTGACTACATCATTCAAATGTGAAGTCAAAATTAATTTTCAAAACATCCAAAAAAAAATGAACGCCATGCTGCTTAGACTAGTAACACCTGGCAACCAATGATTTCTGAAATCAATTGAATTTTGTTCCGCATTTTTAGAGGTGTGCATAGATGAAAATGTTGGGAATCATGAGTCGCTGCGGAATCCGAGATGCTGTTACTTGACCCAAGTTCAATTTTCCGTTGTGAAATTTTCTTAGAGTAAAGAACAAACTTGTGTTCTGCACTCTAAAGAAGTTTTAATTATTTTTACTGAAATAGTCAAAATTGAACCTAACAAACCTAATCATGAGAATTGTTTGGTTCAAGTAGCGAGCGAAGCGAGCCGGTTAGAGAATTTCGAAAAACGCTTACGGCTTGCACATAACGTTCTTGCGTATCAGACATTGAGAATTCTTGTGACCTTAAATTTTACTGAGAATTAAAATAATTTTATTTTTCAATGGACTTGATGGTGTTCCTAAGGTTAATGAATAAAGCTCAACGATTAAACAATTGTGGTTTTTAAATTTAAAGTTAAGTCTCTTCACTATTCGTTTCCACGGAGGTTCTTGTGATTAGTTGTAGTTAAAATTTTACCCCAACTATACTGTTTTTTTAAATAATTAAGGCTCGTTTAGAGTTGACAGAAAAGAAACATAAAAGAAACAAAACTTAAAATTTTTATGCTGGTTCCTATGACGCGCCTAAAAATTTTAAGTTGAACTCAAAATTTTTCTGCTGATGGACGTAAGAGATGGAAATTAAATGTCTCTTGTTTCGGAGTCGTTTCAACATTTTGATAGAGGAAAGAACACTTTATCAGTGGCCACTTGGTGTATTCCCATAATTCTAATTCAGTGGCCCCTGTCTTGGGCCAACTTTTTCAAGCAGTTCCACAGAGACCATGGATTTTTATGAATAAAACAGATCTCAGAACGGTGAATTGTCCTTTCCTTTATCAGTATGAATTTTTTCAGAATTTTAGGACCACCAGGGTTCCTGCTGCAGTTTGTTTTGCAAAGGCTTTTATAGTACGCAAATGACAAGTCATAAAATATTTCTGGTTGGATATTCCGATTCGAAATGTCAAAATCTATCTGTTTAGCAACTTTCCATAATCAAAATGTTAAAAAGACCCCTAAATGAGAGTGTTTTAAGTTACATTATTCCGTCAGCAAAAAAATTTTGAGTTCAACTTAAAATTTTTAGGCGCGTCATAAGAACCAGCATAAAAATTTTAAGTTTTGTTTCTTTTCTGTCAGCTCTAAACGAGCCTTTAAAGTAAAATTGTGACCAGTTGACAACTGGCAGTTGTCATGTGGGCAAATGTTTTTGTGTCCACTTGCTTTGTGACGATTTGCCAAGTGACGAGTTGTTAAGTGAAGAAGTGATTTGTGGTCACAGCATATACAACCACTTGTATAACCGTTCAAAACATTAAAAATAAGATGTGGCCAAAAAAATTGAATCTCTGAGCAGAAAAAAATATTGATTCTGTGGCCCAAAAAAAATTAGTCATTATTAATTAACAAAATTATTTGCATTTTTTGCGAATTTTTTGACGAGGAATGCACGACTTTTCCAGGATCTATGACATATCACTAAATAAAAGACACCTTTGAAGGTGAAATTAACAATTTTTACTGAAATATTTGCTTGTAGACGAGTGAGATCTGATTGGTTGAAATTTTTGTGATTCTGAATTATGTAACCTAAATTGGGTTGGTATTTTCGGGGTGGCCTGCGGCAGCCAGATTTATGAAAAACACCATCTACAGTGAGTGTAGAACAAGCTGAAACAAACAGTAGGTTGGCATCTGTTGGCACTTAATTTCTATGACATTTGAAAGATATCCCATTAACTCCAATGCAAATTCAAAAGGACCCTATCGGATAAGAGTCAAAATTTGGCCCACCTTTTTTTGTCCCAAATGTTATATTTTGATACCAGGAATGTAGTAGTAAATGAGAAGGCATTGCTTTGTCCTCTAGAATACCGAAAACCGAGAATGCGGGTGTCTAAAAGACCGAATTAACAATTTCGTTGCATAGGATTTTGCAATTTCATATTCTGGTTACCAAGGACATGGACATTGTTGACAGATATTAGTCAAACTTACAGGAGTGATTGATACTGACCCATGAATGATGACATCTAAGATCAAGTTTACATATATTCATCTCATCAATCACTAAAGATGTAAAAAGTGCACCTACAAATAAATAAACTCGGTTGGTGCCCGAACACTCTGTTTGATTACTTTTTGTGATTCCATTTGAAAAATTTTGACATTGACATTCATAACCTTTTGAGAAGAAGAATCAGAATGTGAGAAGGAGGCTGACAATTTGCTTGACAACAAAATCTACAAAAATGGGTGTAGATTCCCTTTCTAAGGTTGTAAAGTTACCACATCGAATGCCCAAAGCAGGAATAGATTTACTAGACAATTTATAGAAATTTCGATCAGCTTTGTTTCGTAATTGTTGAGCTTGGAGACGAATGAGTTGACAACATTCAACTATTTCCTTGGGGATGGTGAAAACTGTGTTGAAGAGTCCAATGAAAACGACAATAGAATTGAGAAAGAGTGTAAAGTAAATAATAGCATAAGGTATGTTGGATTCTATTAGGCGAATGCTGGCAAATCCACCAACGATAGAAACCGTCAATGTTCCAATTTTGATTATAAAAATAATTTTAGACCATCCCAAATTGAACATGACAATTTCCAGATGACATATCCTCGCACACTTTAAAATCTTGCCCAGTTCTTTTGTGAAGCCGCCTTTAGATTCGAATATGAAATCACAAGTGAGAGAATTTAAATTTTTGCAACATCAAATTGGATTTTTAGCTAGAATTTAATTTGGATTTTACTTGAGAATTCTGTTTTTAGATTCAATGTTGTGATCCAAATCGTTGACAAATGAGAGGATAAAGTAGACAGCAAAGTGAGTGGTCGAAACGTTGATGAGAGCATTCATCGTATCGAACATCAAACAAAGTGTTACTGTAAGCGGATTCTCCCAACCTGGTGGAATACTCGACCTTTTGAGAGTACAAAAGAAAAGACAAGAATTTTATTTTCACGTTTTGATTGACATTTACTTGAGTTCATGCTAGTCAGATCAAAGTCAAAATGCACAAACTTGACCTGTCCTTTGACACCTCCCAGTCTAGGTCAACCAACATTTTTGATATTGTACCTGAACAAAATGGCAAGTGTTGGGTCAACCAGATAAACCAAACTGTAAGCAAATAGTATTGGATATAGCAGAAGAGGGAAATATGAAATTAACAACTCCATTTGGGTTTTCTGATGCCAAGTTTGATTTTCAGAACTTTTCATTTCTGAAATTATTTCAACAAATTAATTTTACTCGATTTATCACACAATTCCAAAACCGTAAAAGAGCTTACTCCGACGTTCACTTCGACTCTAAATCAGCCTTAAGCTTTTTTTAAGTAATATTTAAAAAACGTACCGAGATACTTTGAAAATTGTGTGTACAATTTGAAATTCAATTTGGGCCATTGCATGAAAATGATTCTATTCGCACAGACAAGGACGCTAAAAAGCATCGAGGTAATCAACATAATTGGCAATTGGTAAAATTCAGTTTGTTTCTATGTAAATGACTGAACAGTACGCAAAACAACATGAACAACATGAAGGGAGGAAATTAAACTCCAACCAAATTTATATATCCAATTGGGGAGTGCTGCAGACTGAATGCTGAGTTGACCATTATTTGAATTGAAGTCAAAAGGAAATATTTTTAGGAAACAGAACAATTGAATTGGTTTCAAATTGAAGACGAGATGATTGTAGCAAAGCATTTCAAAGAGTCTTTGCTTTAATTTGGAATTCCAGATTTCTAACTGATTTAATTAATTGCTGTTGTTGTGCCGATCAAGTCTATTATGAAACCTAGAGATCGATAAACTTCACGTCCTATTGGGTACAAAGTCAACCTTACAATCAATTTAAAATGATTTATTTTTGGAATAAATATTATGGCCCGTGTATTTAATAGGTAACTCCGTGTAATCAATAGATCGTCTGTGTAATTAATAGATCGTCTGTGTAATCAATAGATCCACCGTGTAATTAATAGATGGGGTAATAGGTTTGCTCTGGTAAAAATATTCAAACTCAGGTAGAATTGTTTTCCTTAGGTTTAGGTTAGATGGACCCGAAAACACTGACGCCACCTACCGGAATTTTCGATGTATTATATATTTATCTGAGTTGGATTGATGGCGGGAAGGGTAAAGTAAAACATTGTCCTTTTGGACATTATTTTAAGGCTGTCACTTTTTACTCAGGTGTTTTAATTGAAACTCTGTTCGTGTTTTCGGCGTTAGTGTTTTCAGGTATCCTGTAACCGAAACAAACAATTCTACCAGAGTTTCAATTTAGTAAACCATTTTCCCCTTATTTTAAAACTCAAAATTCGAGCTAAAGCTAAATTTTGTTTGCTCATCACAAGTGAATTAAAAAAATTTTATACTTAGGATTTCCTACGTATCCATTTTTTTGTTTTCGAATCTTAATAGAATCTGGCTGATCTAGAAATAGTCTTGAATTTTGGACAAACGTTTAGCATTCGACCTCCAGAGGTCATCAAAATTGACCCTCCAAATATTTTATATAGAATGGATAGATTGCAGAATAAAATTATATAAAATAAATCAATCGGCGTCGAAGTTCAGCAGTTCCATTTGAATGGAGGAATAACTTTGATGACTTCTGGAGGTCAAAGGAGACAATCACTCGAAAAGTGGTAAATTAAACATCGTTCAGGACGGTCAGAGGAAGCTCTGTCCCGAATTTCAAGTCAATCGAACATTGGACCATTTTGCCAATTAAACCTGCCATGTCCTTTGTTGGTTGAATGGAATCAATACTGGGACCTCTAGTTGATTTTTATGTTTCAGTTTGGGAATAAATGTTTGTAAAATAAATTAGTCTACTTTCACCAAAGTTATTTTTCCATTTCTACATATTTGCCGATACAAAATTATTCTATGGAAATAAAATAGCAACTCTGGAAAAACAATTTTTAAAGTGGACTCACGAAAATCTAAATTGGCAGAGAAAAAACTGAATTTATTTGGCTTTTGGGAGTTCTATTGGTCACTTGGGAGAAGTTCGGTGTGGTCACAAGTAGCTCCGACTTGTGAATTCCATTTCCATTATGTCAAATATTAAATGTACAACTCAAAAAAATTGACCACTTGCTGTCAAAATGGAATTTTTAAACTCGATTAGACTTTGACAAACCAAAAAGAAGTAAAATCACTAAATTCACATTTCCTTCACTTCTCCGTTCAGTTGTCAAAAATTCACCACCAAAAACTTCTCATCTACTTGAAAAAATATTAAACAAAATATTGAAGGGATACCCAATCAGATGGAGATTTTCAACATAATTATCAGAATTTCCTTGAATAAAGTTCACAATCTCATTTCAAAGGGGCAAAATTTAATTGAACGGATCGTTGTGACAATCAAATCACCTGAAAAGTTGATGTTCACTCTAATAAAATGTTATGTAATTTTGTTGCACAAATTGAAAGTGATTCCCTGGATGTACAAAAGTAGGGAAAGTAGAAATGGTGAACCTATTCATGGGATTCAAGAGGTCGATTTCAAAGGTCAATTGTGGTGGTACATTGTCTGCTTTCTCTACACCCTTCGATTCTCTATATTTGTCAAATTAACATCGACTACTTCATTTTGGTTGGGGATCCTTGAACAAGGAATAAAATTAGATGAAATCATTATTATTTGCTACATTCCACTAATTATATTTGATTTTCTTGACATTGTCAATACTTCAACCAAAGGACTCAAAATGTTCTCAAATATTTTTAACGAAATGGAATCAATCGATGCAGAATTTTCAGGTGATTTCTAGTACTAGAGAAATGGATTGAACTTGAATCTGATATTGAAATGAAACACAATAATTATTCTGGTAATTTTTTAAATATCTAGAAATGTTGTTGTCTCACACAACTACATCGACCATACAACAAGTTCCAATGTTGAGCAAGTTGATGCTTGCACTCTCCGTTTCCTGTCCAATTTCTGTAATTGCAGCTGTTGTGGCTATCACTTGGTTCAAGGTCAATCACGTTCTCTCAATGATGAATTTACCTATTTGGATTTGTGGTCCTTTGGGGTGTCATTCTTTGGCCAATTGGATCTTGTTGATTGTGGACTTGCTTACAATAAGTTTCTTTCACTTACGAATATTCTCTCACCTCATCTTTAAAGCATTTTTTATCTTCACCATCTTGTCCATTTCAATGATCATGACGTAATAGTGAAAATTAATTATTTTATTTGTCACTCGTTCAATTGCAGATTCAGTTATGAACAAAAAGAAGATCGTAAACCATCACAAAATTTTGAATTTAATTTTGATCAGGAAAAGTAAGGGCAAAGGTTTAAACTAAATTTGTTTTGTAAATTTATTGAGTTAGATCACAATCTAAATCCGAAGATCGGATGAGTCGTCTCGCACAATTGGAAAAATTTTATCCGAGAATTCAATTACTCGTTCAACTGGTGATGGACAGTTTGGATCCTTTATTAACGACGACTATGCCCAGTTTATTCAGAATTGTGATTGTCTTTCTCAACTTGGCTCTTATTCAAAATACTTTGAGAATGAATGACGGGCAGAGCGTCATTATTTGGAAATTATTGCTGGGAGATCTGTCCACATTGATAACCTGTATAGTGTATGTTTTATTAAGAGGTTGTGAAATTGTCTTCAAATCAACCCAAACCTTTTTGATGCAACTGGAGAACAAACTGATTGATCCAAGTCTCTCATCTCAAAATAAAAACATTTTTCGCATAAAGTCGATTCAAGTTAACAATATTGAGGTTACGAATAGAAAATTTTGTAGTCGCCTAATGCGATCCCGTAGACCAATTAAGATTAATCTCGGAGTTTGTTCAAAGGTGGAAGATGGTCTCTCTTTGAATTATTTGGAATCTCTCCTCGACAACACAGTCACTGTCCTCCTTTTGATTGGAACTTGAAAATAAATTCAACATTCAAGATGTCGTTTTTAACTACTATTTTGAGTACATATGTCAGCTGCCGAAAGATATCGGTTCACAGAGTTCTGAGTTCGTGACAATCCATAATTTGCAATGGCTGTCATTTTTTGCTCAGGTAAAAATATTCAAACTACAACAAATATATTCAAACTTCCCGAGTATTCTCTAACCTAATCTACTTGAGTTTGAATATTTCTACCTGAGCAAACCTATTACCCCATTTTCAATTTGATGAGTGTTCGCAAGTGAGTTTTTCATTTTGAGTTTTCCTACTGTTTTTGGGTTTCAAGGGGTTTTTGAGTTTTTCAAGCACTCATCTACCGATTTGAGCCCTATTGAACCTCAAAAACTCGAGTTTTTTCTAATATTGACTTTAATACATCAAACATCCTCAACTCAAAATGTCGTAAGTGCTCACAACAATTTTAATGTCAACACTTTTGCTTGAATCCAATAAAGAAACTTTGATTTTAATAAAAAAATGCATGTCCAAAAGTTGTTTATTCAAATTGGCATTGAATCTACTACGTATAGCACAGAAATATAGTCTCGATTATGATTTTCGGACTACTACAAGGGCGTCAACATTGAATCGATCCGTAGTTTGAAACTGGTACAGTATCTATTATGTACGTCAGACCAATGGAGTCTTTAGGTTTGGGTAATGTCAGCTTGATGCTGAGGTTCATGTAGGATAAAATAGGCTGCAATACCCTTGGCTTCTAGTCCATCAAACATTCATTTGAATTTAATACAAGTATCGTAACCGACAGTTTGTATTTGCCCCATTCAAATGTTGGTCTGCTTTAACAGCAACCTAACATTCTTTGGCCTTGTTACAATGGGGTACCTACAATTTGTCATGAGCTAGTCCTGATGCGCATTTCATGTTACACATTTTGAAACAGCGTTGTATTCTTTGACCGTCTCCTCCTACATAGGCTGAGAACCGGATCTCCATGTTGTGTTCTGTCTCTGCTGTTTTCATGTGGATACTAATTCTCACTGTGACTCATTTGTGTTTATGTTTAATTTTAGAATGGCGTCAGTGAAGAATTTTAACTTTATTTTAATTTGCACAAGCATTGATTTCGCTGACCAGATGAGAAGACCGTTGACCAAACTCATCGCCTTGAACCTACCTCCTACGGGATATTCCTGGTTCGCCGAGTTTTTTGAAATCCTACAGTACAAAGGTATATGGCTCGGTGCTCAACTGAAAAATGGTTAAATTTGGTTATACAATGCAGACATCCAAGGAAGTCGCTAAAGTACTTTTGAGATACCAAGAAGATAGAATAAAACTTATTATGACACCCAGTACAGTGCAATACTTTTATTCATTTAACGCGTGTATGGAAAATTTGCCGTTTTGGCGAACCTAGATCTGTGGAGAAACATTATTTTGAGCTATAACTTGGAGAAAATACAAGATGTACTAGATAAAATTGAAAATTTGCTGATAGAGGGTACTCTACAATCGTAATTGAAGTTTAAAAACAAGATAAGTGAAAGTTTCACTGTGAAACTAATTACGTAATTAAATGTCGTTAGGCATCGAATCACACATTCTCGGAGGCTCCTGATATTCCTCATACGTAGATGGATAACCGGATCGGATGTTGAAATTTCCCACGTCATCGTTCTTTGTCTTACGATTGACTACAAGATTCATGAATGGATTGGACATCTCTACAACTTTAGGAGCTGAACAGCGATCGAGATGGACGCTGTATCTTGTCAACTGTTGCCACTTTTCTCTCATAGTGGGAGTCCAGTCAATTATCGAGTTCATGACCTCTGACAGTAAAGCTCCATCCGGAAACAACGGTCCATACACAGTGGGGTCTAACGGGTTACTTGTGCTATCAAACATGTTCAAAAAAATACAAAAAGTAAATATATGCACATGAATACATTTGGGTTCAAATAAGACTACTCCATTACATTGTGTAGTCTTAGTTGGTGCATTGAAGCGCCGCTTGTAAGGCAGGTAACAGAATGGTGAAATAGAGGAAGGTAGGAAATAAAATGTTGATTTTCTCTGAAGTTTTTTTGGGCAATTACTTTTCGAGGAATATAATTAGAAATTTTTGGCAATAAATTCAGAAATGTAGACATTTGATTTTGTTGCTTTGCGCAATAAAAAAAACCCTATCGGATAAAACTCAAAATTTGGCCCGTTCAAATAGGTAAAGTCCAGTGTAACTCATAAATGTCCCAATGAAATTTACCAAATACAAATCACCATTGTTAAGAGCGTGAAAAAGTAGGCAAAAATGAAGTGTCATTTTTAAAAAGTTGCCGTGTAGTTTCCGAGAAAAAAATTCGCCAGAACAGGTCAATACGAAAAGTAGCCTGTGGAGGTCACGCCCGAGATCACAGAATTATTTTCGGCTGCGGAGATAGTAGGAATGTCGTTAAACATCAACTGAGAAAGTTTCGATCAAAACGGTTGTCGTTGGACAGAGTTATACACATCATGCCTCAATGATCATTACTTGATGTTTTTTCCGATATTTTGAATATACTTTCAAATTTACGAATTAAAGGGGATGGCGACCTTGCACCTAAATTATTTCAAGACAATTTGCAATCAGAATGAACACCTTTCATTTTAGTTTTTTAGTGGGTGCAAGGTCTCCATTGAATGTTTTAGCCCAAGATCACAAGCTTATTCGATGGTGGCCTTTACTTATTTTTGGCAATATCAATATATCGATTTGGGCAGTAGGTTTTTGTCCTTTTGAGCAATAGAGCTTCCGAAAATGGTCGTTATGTTTGTTCTTGCATATTTTAATATGAAACGTTTTTCATCGAATTCATGTCAGACAAACACAAGTCAATTAGACACATCGGTCAATTGGAACAGAAAATGATTTTGATCATTATGTTGATTCGGATGTAAATGTTGGGACGATGGCTGTCACTACCCGCGTAGTCATTGTTTCTCAGTAATATATATTTAACCATAAAATCGTCAAATAAAACACTTTTCGGAAATTCGTTAACCGTATAATCGCTCCGCTCGCCACTTGAAGCAAACATACCTCCACTGAAATCATCAATTAAGGCATAATCAGTGTTCGACTGGCTGGCCAAAATGATGGCCAGCCAGCCGATTTTGACCGGCTTTTGGCCACCACATTTGTTGGCCGGTCAAAACCAAAAGTGGCCAAAATGAAATTTTGGGCATGTTAATGAGTTCATGCCATACATATGACCATGTTATTTTGGCACTGCAAAATGTACTGCAATATTTTGGCTCTACCGAAATCCATCCAGTAAAAAGCGATCTTTGAGCATAATTTAATTGTCGCATAAATTATTATTAAAATGCATTGACTTCGTTTGCCATGGTTCCAGCATCTACAGCTTAAGCAAAATAAAAAACAATTTAATGGTACAAGTTACATTCCCATAAATTGGCTTACGAGTTTATATCAAGGATGCCGAAAGTCAGTGCGGCTACAAGAGGATCTAGCTTGCTCATACAGTTCGCCAAGTTTTTCATACGGGGGTAGTAGAGGAGACCAGCAAGGCACATTTCGTCCATAGTTCTAAGTCCACCTTTCAAATGCACCAAACCACCATCAATTCCCATGAGGAACAAAATTCCACTTTTCCGCCAGATTAGCGATTTCACACAAATTTTAAAAAAACTCAAGAAATGTAAACCTTTTTAAACCAGAATTGTGGACAAAAAAATATTTGGACAAAAATAAATCCCTCACCTAAAGTTACACTGGGGGGATTATGCCAAGTCGTGTCATACATACATTCTGTTAAGCACAAATCAACCCATTTTTATCAAACGTTCTTTGTATTGGTCGCACCACAAGCACCAATAAAGCTTGGAGAAACTTTATGGGCCCAGGGTGTCGACGACACCGTGTCGTCAGTGATCAGACCATCATCATGATGGTGGAGAAATGTACACAAATACGTAATACTTTCGGCGATTTTCATGCGGAAACCGCAGTTTACCTAGCATGATAATGGAAGCAGGGGAACGTACCCACTGTTAGTTGATCACCAGGTAAAATCAAGACTTCGTTTCTAAGTGGTTTGACGTCCTGGTAATTGAAGTCGTAATAAAGCTCGTTTGCAATTGGGTTCAACTCCACGATTTTGGTTCCCTCGTTTATGTCTGGTGTAGATCGAAAATGTCTCAATTTAATTGATCGTCCTAGAAACAAAAGATGATAGATTCAAAATGAGCTACTAAAAAACCAACAATTAGACTGGCCATGATGCGAGCAGTTGTGTATGATACATTATGTAACAGAACAAAATCTACTCATTATAATTTCATTTAAGGTTTTACCAGTGCCTTTGGTATCGACATTAGTGAACTCAATCCGCCATAATCAGGATCGTGAATTCCCTGGTGCCAAATGTCATTTGAATGTTTCTATCTGAATTTGTACCTTTAACAGCTATGCCTATAATTTTAAATTTAAAGTTTTGAAGAAAGCCGTTTAGTACCAGCTAAATGTGAGTGGACGATGTAGTTAGTTGCAAAAATTCCTTCTGAAGGGATCCTTTCTGATGTGCACGCAGGATCACAATGTCCAGGCACAACAAAGTTTTCTGAGTTTGGTGGAATGATTAATGTGGGTATGGGGTCATGAGAAATTGACAACCATCCACAGTCATATTCCCTGGAGAAATCAAATATTTTTTGTTACACGAATTTTTCAATATCACCATGATCAAAATCCTAGCGCTTTGAGAAAATATTTTTCAAAGTGTGTCCGGTTGAAATTTGTAGACAACTACAAGTATAATGCTATTTATTCTGCAGTACGTGTGTATTTTTGAAAATCTTTTCAGTTCCTCAAAGGCCAATACCTGCTGTTTGTTTTTTGTAAGTTTCATAAAATGTGGGTGTCTGTGTCAACAATGCCGACTAGCGTTCCGCCGGCCACCAAAAATGAGTTAGTACAGACCCTAAAAAACCACCCCAGCAATCAAGGACTTTTGGATATTTATTAAGAGATCATTCATATAGCTAAGGTAGATAACATCAACATGTATCAAAAGAATTGAATGGATTTAGAAGTTTTTGGGGAAATACCACGAAGAATTCGCCAAAAAATGCCGTGCAAACTTGTTTTTTTGTAACCGGCGAAATACCAGTCGACACTTTGGACACAGATACCCATATTTTATGAAACTTACACAAAAAACACGCAAATATTGGCCTTTCAGAAAGTGAAAAGATTTTCAAAAAATACCCGCATATTGCGGAATAATTAGCATTATGGTTGTTTACAAATTTCAACCGGACACACTCTATTGGAATCGAGAGACGATTTAATATAAGCTCATTTAACGTTTTACTGCAGGAGTGACAAGTTTGGATTCGATTCAGAGGTCGAAGGTTCACTAAGAAGTGGAGAACCCTTTGCATGATGGCGACCAACTTTCAGTCTCCATTGACAGATTTTGCACCAATTAAGCAAGGACAAAATTGAAATGGTTTGCGTATTTAGTTTGTCGTGCTTGGCAAACTCGATTCTCACCGAGTAAATTCAAGAAAATGTCTTAGTAACAGAATGATAATAAACGTACCTGAGTTGCTCTGTTATGTACATGTTAATCCCTGTTTGCATGATGATATCGGTCTTTTTCTCGGGGTTAGTCCAGTGATACTGGACCATATAATAAGTCGAGGCCCCATTCTCATTGATTGGATATCCAATGTGCTCAGGGAGTACCAACGGCTATCGACAATCAAAAGATATTTTGAGTATAGATAATCTGAACATAACTGGGCTTTTGGTATACCCACTTGGCCCACGACGACAAAATTCAACTGAAAAAGATCTCCAAACTGTTGTCAGAATAATCCTGACAGGATTAAGCAAAAGTCCTCGATACTAATTAATTTTGAGGAAAAATCTGACATTTTGTAAATGCGTTTATTGCTGAAACAGTCATGTATTAATTTGTTAAATGTTCACTGTTGAGTGGCCACATAATGCGAATTAGAACAGTGGGAACAAGATCTTTCTCTTGAGGCATCACTGACATTTTACATTGTAGTTTTACCGGTGAAATTAAAATCAAGTCTATAACGTTGAGAGACAATGACTTACATCAGCCCCAACAGCCCAAACATACACTGGATCACTGCAATACTTGGACATGGAATTGATTTCAGTCTGATCCTCATAACAGTCTCCACCTTTCCCAACCAAATTCGTAAATTTGGTTTCAATCTCCTGTTTCCCTCTGGGGACGTTGCATTGCATTAACAAAATGTGATGATTGTATTCGATGGCTTCTGCTGTGTCCAAGATAACCTCAAACTAGAAATTGGAAACAACAAATAAATAAAGTTATTGGAAAAGAATTCAGTGCATTCAAAATATGGAAGAGATCTTGACAACTCTTGTCTACAATACGAAATCTGACACACTTACGGAGACAATGTGTCGTTTAGTGTGGAAAAAAGGGCCTTTATGGAAAGAACAATAGTAAGTTGTCTCCTCCGGTGGTATGGTTGCAGTCAGTGCAGCTGTCCATTTTGCGTGTCTGGACATACATGTACTCATATGAACATTTCTGAGTGGGGACCGTCGGGAAAAGGCGGAGGAACTTTGCCGTGAGTGCTTCCGAAAGCTGTGGCGCCGTTGCTTTGTAATTGCTCTAAGGGTGTCTAGGTTCGCAAATTCTGCTTCAATGACTTTTCAAATGCAGTCACGTGTACACTTCAATTCCACCGCATAAACATGGAGCAATTTCAAAGATTTTGTCAAATTTTTGAATCGTTTCAAAAATTAATTGCTTAGCTCTACAAAGTATGTCACCGTTGGCTTTTAGAAATGCTCCTGATGACAGGTTTATCTAATTTTTAAGACCATATCCCACGGTGACATATTCTGCTAACTCCTTATTTTTGAATTTAAAGTTGAGTCTACTCTCCATTTATGTACATGGAGGACTCTTTGGGAGTTAATAGTCGCACTTTTAAAATTAAAATTAGTTCCGACCTTTGCAAGAAACTTTTAATGTGATTTCCTGATAAATGGGTGTTCAAACTATTTTATTTTGTGTATTACGACTTATTTCGTAATCTTCCTCCGACCCTTCCCGGCACTCCCCACTCAGAAATGTACATATAGAGAAATATATTGTGCAATATCAAATAAACTCACTACCGAGACAAAATAGTACGTTACTGTTCACTATGATGCAAAATATTATTATAGAAGTTAATTAAATTTATCATTTTTGGGTGATCGATTTGATTGTGCTTTGCGGTGCGTTTGGAACACTATAGCTTTGTGTAATGGTTTTCATTAATTTGACGCAGATTGTATTATTTTGTCGCGGTACAATTGCGTACTATTTTATGATAATGTGCTTTTACTTTGCCGTTGCCAAAAATATAATCCTATAATACATATATATTTATAAGTAGTACTGGTCAGGAATTGTACAATAGTTTGTTACATTGCGTTATGCTATTCATGAAATGCAATCATGTTAAACGGCCTGTCAACTCACAACTCACTGTACATATATGAACGTATAAGGTCTTCAGAGATTAAATTCGTGAATGAACAAGTTTAAACTTGTTTCCAACGAAAGCGTTAATCGAATTCGAATTTCATCCGACTTTAGGACGAATTATAAAGTATGCAAATTATAAATCAATTACAAAATTCGAGGTCCGCTTGCACTTTCAACCATTTGTTTCTGACACCTGCCACGGGCGCCCGTGGCAGATCAGAAATATTTGATTTTTGAGAAGCTTGACGAAAAGTGATACTAAAGCTGAAGTGTGCATTTACGACAACCATAATGAAACCAATCTGTTTTATGAATTGACTAATTTTACCCATCAAGATTAATGGCTGGCGGGGGTGGAGCTAGAATGTCAACTGATTTGGCTCCACGTTGGCCGGATCCATGATAACCGATATTGTCAGATGAGCCATAGGACCACAAGAATTTCATTGTTCCTTCCTGTGATTAAATGATACTAGTAATATTCAGATAATTTCATAAACAACTGTTGATTATCCAAATGGACATTTCACCTGGACACGGACATCTTGAGGATCATCGCAAGTGTCCACTGAACGATGAAAGTGCATGACTGTGTGAGTTTCATTCTCGAAGGCAGAATCCAGTATCCAATTCTCATTATCGTCGACAAGGGGCATCACATTCCCTATTCCGTGCCTGTCCTGTACATACAAGATTGCATAATTGTAATGTGAAATTGTACATAGATAAAATTTTGCAACAACTAGTATAAATAACAAGCTAAGTAGAAAAATTCGACCAGAAGTTTAAAATGACAAGAGAACACAACCAAATACTAGATGCATTTGGATTACCGTGAAATAGGGTACACCATCAGCAGCAACTCCACCTATGACAATGTCTGCCTTGTTCTACCAATTGTCGAAATGCCAAAACCACAGTAGCCCAATGTTCGGACGGTCGTTGTGAAGTTTAACATGGAGTTCTGCTTATCATACACCCATTTGATGTTGTAGTCTGGACTGAGGTCCAAATCACGTGTCGCAATGGCTTCCAGTTTGTTGTTCTTCAATTTAGAAACAGAAGAAAGCTTATTCAATATCGTCAGCTGATTTTATGATTTTGATAAACTAAATTAAAATTTCTGTAGTTTTAAGAATTTGTTCAGTTGTTTTTACCTGGATCTTCTCATTCAAAATATTTGCAGCAGATGCCCCCAGAAACTGGGATAGCATCAAAATGGCTAAACGAAACAATATTTTGATATGCATTTCACGTAAAATCTAAAACCGAAAATGTTTTAAGTCAGCTTCTGTGAAAAGACTTGAACAACTTTTGAGGTGATGTTGAATAATGTCTTGAATTGGAGTCCGGTGGTTCATAAAATGAAAAAAATTCAAGGAAATTGAAAGAGATAGTTGATCAAGCCTGCTTCATACTATTAAATTTTCATCAACGAAATGCTGACCTTGCTTGCTCTGCTGCGCATTTTGTTGTTCTTTGTCTCTGTTGTGGGAGAGATTTGCAAAATTTGCTTCTAATTTCATAAAATTTTATCCTCCATCGTCTCGTTTTTATTTACTTGGATTACATTCCATGGTGGATGTAAACAGAGGAGCAAACAAAGCAGGAAAATTCCCAATTCAAACATTTACCAATGAAAATAATGCCATGTCGCTTAACGGATACTTGAATGATGTAAGTATCCGTTAAGTGACATGGCATTATTTGAATTTAACCTTGAATGGAAGATAATATAATCTCAAATTTACCAATGAGTTTTGCATTGATCCTGTGGCATGGATGCTCGAGCATATCAAATCCATATTTGAGTAAGCCAATATGTGCAGACAGAGCTAATTCTGCTTTTCAATTCATGGCTGATAAACTTTTCTGCATACAGCTGAATCAGCTTTCATTCACATTTCCTTCAAAGCTTGTAGGGAAATCTAAAATATTTTGTAAACAGGCTGATTTGAATTGAATCGTTGTTTGAGAAATCAAAAAGATTCTCAACCATTTTAACAATAAGATGAATTAGTTAAAGAAATCAAAGTTCATAAATATAAATAAATATAAAATGAAACGTGGGCAATTTGCTTGTGGTGCATACCGCAATTTTTGTAGCTAACACTCAACAATCTCTCATTTTGGTAAATACGACTTGATCGTGCCAGGGCCGTAATTCAAAATTTTGATGTCTTCTCCACATAGTTACAGTTTTGCGTTACGAAATTTCCACATTTTTCTTTGAGACACATTAAAACGCCTTTCAGTTGAAACTGAATTATTTCTGGAATGGAAATTAAATTGCCCACACATGGACTCATTCTTATAGCATTCAGTATAATTAATGGCTTCAAACACATTATTATCGAAAGGGTTGACAGAAAAATCAAAGTCCTCGATGATTTATTCATTTCAGTTTTAGCCGATGAAAAACTTTTGTTGATTCTGGCCTGAACTTAGTCAAAAGAATGTTTATTATCCAAAAATCCAAAAATATTATTTGAACTATCACGATTTTAAACTTGAACAATTTTGAACACAAAAAAAGTAGGGTTCGTGCAATGTGGTTTTTGTTCTCATTAATTGCTGATGGAGGATTTTAGTAAGAAACTAACACTGCATCCATCGTTCAGGTTTTATGACTATCGATAAGTGTACTTATTTGTACATAAATTTCATATTTAGTCATAAACAGTATTACCGTCGCGACGGTCACTAAACTGTATCAGTTAGTGTATGACATGAAGTGTTGTAATTATATTGAATTTATGTACATTATGCCACATATCACGAACGCCACTGTAATGTGTTGTTCTTCGATTCTAATTGGAAGGTTCTCCAACTTCAAGCGTACAAGAAATTGATGATTTTTTTAAGTTTCGTTTTGGTTTTGAACCTTTAACTTTGGAGCACAGAAAAATACAAAATGATTTGTGAAACCATTTACGTAACTACAGAAAAATGTGAAAAATGTTGACTGAGGATCAACTCAAATGGAATTTCAAATTTTTTGAAATTTGGTGTCTCCTCCACATTTACCCATTCAAGTTTGACAGAGTCGCTGGATCAATCCAAATTGACAATTCCATTTGGTCCAAATTCATATTCAAATGTTGGCAGTTTCTTCTGAACTGTCACTGTTTGCATTGTGTGAGTCAGACAATTTACTCTATTTCATTTGGACAACCAAAACTTCATCAACTTTCACTCATGTTGATGGCATCGATTAGTTTTGTGATTATCACTTATACTGGACAAATTGTATTTGTTTGTTGGCCTGAATTAAGTGTCAAGCTTTACAACGAAATTTCAAATATTTCAGGTAACAATTAATTGTGCAATCAGAACAAACATATTAGGGGTAACCCGACCAATCCATGAACAAGGTCATAAACTTATGCACTCCTATACAGCCATGGAAACCGATGTGTCGAATTTTCTGATTCGAGTTGCCGTAGTCGTTTATGGGATCATAAGTTTATGAGCTTGTTTATGGATTCTCGAGTCTCCCCCTATTTTGTAATTGATTCATAATGAAAAAATATAATTCAAGTACTTACCTCATTTTAGTGGATATTCTTGCAAGAATAAAAGAGATTGAGGCTATAAATGAAGACAGTCCTCAAGACCAGAACAATTCAGAGCCAAAAGGAAGATGGAGTGGACACAGATCTTATAGGGAACTTCTCATTTCCTACATTCCCTTGTCTCTTTCCTTCATAATCCTAGATTACTTTGTAGTCTACGCAGTCGACATGTCGATGCAGATTTTGCTGATAAATTTGTTGCCCATCAAATACCACAATTTTCTCACCATCTGCATTTGCCTCACCCTAGACAGTTTGATGCTGGCGATATATATGATAATTGTTCACTACGTCGTCTACTTTATGTTGTTCTTCCCCAACCAGCTTGTTCACAGTCTTGACCTTTCAGCACAAAAGTTATTGTGGTTTGGATCGACCATGTAAATCTAAATCCATCTCATAAATCACAACAAATGTCTTTAGTTTAAGTATCTTGACACGCACAATTTGTTAAGTTGAATCCATTTGGTTGCAATTAGATTTGTCAAGAGGAGTTTCGATGGAAGTGACTTTGAAGAATTCCCAAAGGTCTCTCGAACTCACCATCTCCAACTCGTCCTCTTCAATGTCAGTTGGTCCACCATCATTTTTTTGGCTAAAATCAATGATCTGAGTGTTGCTATTTTAGGTGGATTTGGAGCAATTCGATTGTCGATATCAGATCCTCACTTCGCTTTAATCTCTTGCCTTTTATGTATAATTGT
>JAQHQX010000002.1:0-44155 GCA_034694425.1 Arrhopalites sp. Gr-Col-00791
ATAGATTTTGACACGCTGAGTCCAAATATGATTTCAAAAAACAATTTGGACCTCCTATTTCGACACTACAAGGCACTGTGTGAAGTGGCCTCCTGTGACAATCCAGTTGGTCCTAAAATTCTGAAAAAATTCAGCCGAATGAAGAAAGAGACATTAATTATAATGCCATTTGTTGAATTCCACAATGTTCATCGATTTCTGCTGCAGAGGTCTTTGAAAACTTTGACCTGTTGTAAGGGATCAAGGAATTAAAAATATTCCAAAATACCAAATGGCATTACAATTAGTGTCTCTTTCTCTATTCGGCTGAATTTTTTCAGAATTTTAGGACCAACTGGGTCATCACAGGAGATCACTTCACAAAGTGCCTTGCAGTGTCGAAATTGGAGGTCCAAAAATTTTTTTGAAAACATATTTGGATTTAACAGATCAAAATCTATTTATGTGCATTCTCAAAACACTGCAACTTATTGCCAAACCGACGAAATAAGCAAAAGAGTGTTAAATATGGGGACGATAGCTCCTCCCTCTCGCTTAGACGGACTTCAGTTAGTTTGCTAAGCAAAAGTTTCTTTTTGAATTCAATTTTTGGATTTTTCGACTTAAGTCGCCAACTTATATCGACTTCAGTCAAATCTTAGACTTAAGAACCGCTTTGAATCCCGGCCCTGGTCGAGATTACAGCAAAGTTTGGTAGTTTTCCAATAAACTGGAATGCAACTTGGAATTTTCAAAATTAGTTTTACACCACAAGATAATTTTTAAATATTTTGGCATTTTACTAAATTGTGCTCCCCACATCAATTTTTACTTTTATTTCCCAAATATGGGTGACATAGAAAATAAGCCACCGTTCGCTTTTATATAGAAATTGGTCGAGTGTGCGACCACGAGAAAATGGTCAGCTGTCAGCCGACTTCAATTTATAATAGTCATATATTTTGACATTGATTTTTGATTTTTGAAGAATCAACTAATAGCTCAAGTGATCCATCACATGGGAAGCTAAAGTGATTGCAAATTAAAGGCTTCAATTTGAAAAATATTTTGAACTAGTTCTTCATCTTTTTGGGAGAATTAGAATTTTATAAGTTTAAAAAAATCAATATGGATGTGATTTACATGTGGATGTTTGAGAACCATTTCAGTTGCTTTTGTTTAGCCTACATCGCACATTTTGGCGGGTGCAAGAAAAAGCGAATTTTTTTTATGAAAACGAGGAGAAACTTTCCAAAAATAACCTTTATTTGCTTTTATATTACGTTTAGTGATATTAAGAATTTGACCTGTCGACGTGTATATAAATGCAATTAAATGACCGAGGGACTAGTTCAAACTTCGTATCCAGGGTCGTATCCAATTTTGTGCAATATTCATCCAAATTACTACGATAACTTTTCACAAATCCCAACTTGGCACCATTTGGCCTTCAAATGCTCAGGCAAAAATATTGAAAGTACCGGTAAATTTTTTATCGGTCACTGAGGGTGATCTGTTCGATTCAAGTAGCGAGCAAAGCGAGCTGTTAGATGGCTACGAAAACTCCGTCATTTTTCACCTCAACATTTAATATTTTTGCCTAAAAAAAATTTGCCTGTACTTTCAGTATTTTTGCTTGAGTTTAAATATTTTTACTTGAGTTTCAACAGTTTTACCTGTGCTTTGAATTCAAATATTTGAGCAAAAATAGCATCCTTTTTAAAATTCATTTGCTGCTTCTAGAAACTTTTCTAAATTTTTGAAACTGTACCAAATGTTGAGGGAAGAGTTAAACAACTTTTAATGAAAATTTGTGCAACTATTCGCAACTTGATATTTGTCTGGAACCGATTGGCACAGAAATAGTTTATTAGTCTTCGATTCATATAAAAAAAATTGTGTAGATATACGTATATACCTATTTACCTATTAAAGAACCTTAGATCATCATGAAGCATCATGTCATGATGGTGGATAAGATCAATAGACCGTATTGCTTTAAAAAAGGTGATGGTACTTTTAATTTTGTGGAAAGTTACGCCGTCCCGTCCGGATCCGGATCCCGACGTAACTGCATATCCCGATTCGGAGCTCTAAATTCAACTTTTTTTTATTGCGATTTGAATTTTTACAAGCGGTTTGGTATATGCGGTGACCTATTTTCAAAAGCTGGAATGTATATAACGTTTTGTGATTTTATTGCTGCTGCTGACAATCGAAATGATGTCTACATAAATATGTTAATGCTACTGTTTAGTACAATCTTCTATTAACTCGTCTGGCATTCAACTGGATCCAGCTTGAAAATAATTTTCAACTCAACTGTTAACGGTTCTGTTCTCCACACACATATCTCATTAGTAAATCACACTTAGGAAATCAAACGACTTGTGTGCGTTTCATTTAATTTCTATCAGCAATGCCATAAGGATTCCATAGAAAGTTATACAAAGCCTAAAATTCACATAAAGTTTTACTTGTAATTCTGTTACTGACATTTTAAATCATTCTCAGCGAGTCTAAAGTTGCTGCAGCGATTCAGAACATAGGATGTTAGCGTAAGTACAAGATTGCAATTAAAAGGTTGGAGTTAGTTCCGCAACCAAGATATGGGTAAGGGACGTTTATTGTAATATAAACTTATTTTTATTAAATTTATTTGACAAAGTTTATTTCTTCCGTCAAACTGACTTGTGGCGATGAGGTCGAAATTGAAGTAGTCGAATCTTAAATCCACTTACAGAACAAACAAGAAAGGATAAGGAATTGGATAAAACTTTAAAATACTTCTGCATTGGGCTTCTTCCCAGTCCTGAACGTCAAAGGAAGGGACGGATAATCGCAAATGATGCAAGATAATTTTATAATGCGTTATATAATTGGCCGCTGCCCATATGGGCAAACTCCGAACTAAGATATTAGTTATTTATGTACAATTATAGCTCAATTTCTGAACGGTACCCGGAAGGTCTAAAATTTTGTCCGGAGTCGAATAATAAAAATGTTAGGAAAAACCTGAGTTTTTCAAACATGAGTTTGTAGGTAATTGACATGCAATATCTATGCAATGCCAACATTCCTCGAAAATGGTCGTTGTAACTAAAATCAGATATATAAGTTCATTGTAGTGTTAATTTAATTGCAAATTGGTAATCAATTAGTTTCACTACAAAAATTCAACAGAATTGTCAAAGTTTGACAGTCAAACAACGTAAGTGAACATTTATCTGAATGACGAATGTCAATGAGCATCGACAGCCCCATTTTCATTGTGGCAGTCCATCCTCCGTGGACCAATTCATTTAAAATTACACTTAAAATTTAAACTATCATGTTTAAATTACATTTTTAGTAGAGTAACTTGAGGGACTTCCTAAAACCAATGATAACTATTTGAAAAATGCCCTTCGAACCGGACTCAGCCCCCGGGATAACGGGAAATGGTAAAAATGGGTTTTTACCAACGGCTGTTGAGCTGTAGAAATTTCGAAATAGAGAAATGAGACAAAAACTGAATAGTTTTCAATTATCTGATTACCTTAACGAGCACAAAATTAATAGCTTTTTAATGCTAATTGAAAATTAAGTAATTTACAAAAATTACTCAATTCGCGTAGTTAATTGAGCTAAAATTGTGATATCAACTAATATCACCCCGTAATCCATTATTAACAGCTAGCCCGTTGTCGAACTTGGTTGACATGGCAAACAACAGTATATGGTTTCAGCCAATAAGCATGTAGCCTCGAAAATGCTCGAAAAATAGCATTTAGCCATAGCTAAATTTCTAGAGGTTTTGAGATTCCATAAATTGATGTCTTATGAACTCGGTTGCCAAATTCAGTTGTAGAGAAATAATTTTACCTATTTGTACTCCTCAGATATTCCACCTTCTCTGCCAAAAGAGTCGTTACCACATCGACCGCCATTATATCGGTGGTCGTTCCGGGAAAAAAACAGCCACCGTTGCTGCTCCTGACTTCGATCTAGTCGTATTCGTTAACCATGAGGAAGTCCCATTCGAAAATACAGTAATCGCTGACTTTGTTTCAGTACTACCTGAAGTATGGATTAAACGATATGGAAAGTACTCGATACAGCTTGAAGTTGATAAATTCGACATTGATTTGTTACCAGCTTCAAACTATATTCCGACAGCAGTTCCCAAACCAGCTTTTAAAATGTTGGCGGCAATGCAAGCTCTTGTGACCCTCCAAAAGATACAAGAAGATCCTCGTAATAATTATAACAAATTCAGTTCCGCATTAGCTGAGACTGCTTTAGAGTTTGTTCAAACCCAATCAGCATTTGTCCATGACGTTATTCGGGTTTGCAAATTTTGGAACAAGAATATCCAGATCTCCAGATATATTTCGGGGAGGTCAACCATAATCGAACTAATTGCAATTAAAGTTGGAATGGATCGAGAAAATAATGGAAATCGATCCTTACTCACTTGCTTTACAGATTTCTTGATCATCATGAAAAATTTCGATGACTTACAAATCCAGTTTGATTTCGATCCACTTGACCCCATCAAACTTTTGAGAGAAACAAATTGGCGGCCCCAGGTTGAAGAGTCTCTCAAAAGGAAACCTTTTCTAATTGAACCCGCCAACCCCTTCAACAATTTAGCGAGTGGAGTTGACTCCAATTCAATCAAAATATTCAAAATCGCAGCCAGAAATACGCTTGAAAAACTCAAGTCGTTCGACCCCGGTGTCCACAAGATTCAAACCATCTTTGAGCAGACCGAAGAACAAAGGACCTGTCAAATTTTTTGAGAAACAACTAAAAGCAATTGACTATTCTTTACTAAAATTAACTTGAAGTTATAAAAATGTTTGCCGAACACTTAGCGAAACATGTAAGGGCATTTGAAAACAGGCTTAAGATATTTAGAATTATCAATTATAATTTTGTGGGTTTTAATAACAATCTAAAAGTTTCGTGTTAGTCCTGGTTGTCATTGAGTTACGCGACGAGTAACTGCTGACTCAGAGGCCAGCTGGATTGGCACTATCTTGTTAAGGCATGGGATTGAATTTAATAAGGGAAAATAAAATTTTGTTACAATCAACTTTTAGAAAAGTGATACCGAATGGCTTCTTGTTTACTTTAATGATAAAAAATGGATATGGCAAATGAATAAAAGTTTAATATCAAAAAGCATTACTGCCAAAACGACCAAAATATGATGGCCAAAATCAGAAATCCAATGTCGAATCAGTATATAGCGAAAATAATCAAATTCTAATAGCAAAACGATAAATTTTAGCGGCCACAAAAATTAACGTTGGACATTTAGGAATTCATAAATCATTAAGTACAAAACCGAAAAATTGTTCTCAATATGTTTTTAATTTTTGACCTATTTTTCAAAACAAACAATAATTTTTAAAAAACTCCCAAATATATCATGCAAAACTGCCATTTATATTTTAGCCGTTTCGAATAGCTATTAGCCATTGGCTAATGAACGATCGGAGGCAGAGGTCAAAGTTGAATGGAAAGTGGAAATTGATGACATGTTTCCTCAATATCTCCAATTGTCCATCCTGATGTCACCTATCAGAAAGCTTCAGTGATAATAATTCAAAATTAAATCAATAATTTCTCAATTTTTTAATTTTTGATTCTCATGTCACAGGATCCATGTGCTGGCTTACGAGAACTAAGATCAAAATTAGTAGGCACTTAAAGTTAAGTTCTAACCACTTGAAAAAAAGTTGATGGTTTTTGCTAGTTTTTAAGGTAAAATGGTTTATACTAACCCGCCTGGCGGGTTTGTTTACGACTATATTTTCCTGACAGTTGAAGAATAGACGTAGTTTGACATGCTCTACAAGATAGGCATATAAAATGAGGTCCGTGGAGGGGTCGACCTATACCCACTTTGGTCGAACAGGTCCTTTCTCTATTTCCCAGTTTTTCTTTATCTCAATTTCTATCGTTCAACTGCTGGTGGTAAAAACCGGTTTTTACCACTTTTCCAATTTTCCATTCTTCTAGGGGGCCGAGCCCTGGAACTACCCAGCCTGTCCAAAAAACAGTGGTGCCTTCAGGTTGACAGCAAAGGTCTGAGTAAACGTGGGTCGCTTATCATGGCCATTAATGGTCATAAAAAGACTTGAGAATGTAACCAATAGTAATAAATAAGTGTGAATATGTTGTTTTGAAATTAGTTTTTAATGGAGTAAAACTTTATTCAGAATTTTAAGTTCATTACAAAATTGTAGCCTTCAATAAAGCCCAGATTGAATAGTATATTATATACGGCGTCTGAATGAAGTTTTTCATGTACATGGTCGCCCGTACCATCATTGACAACTGGTCCACCAGATTCTGCAGTTGCATTATTTCTCCCATCTCGATAGCCGTCGTCAAATGCAGACACAAATGTAGAGTTTTTACGAAATCCAACAACCCGATCCTTAGAAGTTGCATCGGACGTCGGTGGAGTCTGCTATGGTTCCAGGGAAAGAAATTTAAATTTCAAATTATCGTTGAAAAATATGATTTTAAATAAAATTTAAATTACGAATCAAAATGTGTGAGAATTTTTGAATAATTTTACTGCAGACACAGCTACAACAAGAAAAACCAAGACGAAAATCTTCATTTCAAAAAGTTTGAAATTTTTTGCCGAAATTTTCCGTGAACCGATTTTGACTTTGAGAAGGAAATGAAGCAACTTGAAACGAGAAATGGAACGGGAGAACATTGTCATTAAATTTTACATGTGGAATTTATTGCCTTGACAATTGTTATGGGTACTTGAAATGAAACATAAAGTTGAATGAGGCTAATTGTTTTTAATGTTTAAGCACTGGGTGATGATAGGACGTCATTCAATTCCCTGCAGTAGCTCATGCCAACCACAATCAAATGATCATGCCAATGACATTAAGCATTAAATGTACGGTAGTTAGATTATCCAACCCAAAATCATCCACTATTAATAGTTGGGACGAACTCAAGCGAACACGTCATCATAACTAAGAGCGGTGTATGGAAAGTTCATCAAATGAAACTTCGCATGGAAAATTCAACATGAGAAAATTCATCATAAGGAAAATTTTACTAGACGTCACCTTTTTTCGCCGAAAAGTTACTCATTTTGCCCGAAAAAAGTTCTCATTTTGTCCACACATTTTTTGTCCACACAACATTTATATTGTCAACGATTCTAGGCGAATTCCATACTGGAAGATTCCACACGGGCTCCGGGCAGCCTCGGTGCGAGCCGTAAGTGGTTTCAGACTCATCTGACCGCTCGCTTCGCTCTCGACGTCAATCAAACAAATCTCCATTGACATAGTCTATCAATAAGACCAAAACTGTTATGTTTAAAAAGGTCAAGTGATTTGGATGCCAGTAGCAACCTTTAATTTACCGACGCATCGACTTGTGTCTTAAACGGGCTATTAATAGGAGGGACAGAGGTCAGATTAAAACTCTCCGTGCTTATAAAATCAGCGGGCGAGTTTTTTACATGCATAGATAAAGCTGTGCACAAAATGAGTATTTTTTCGGACAAAATAAGATTTTCTCAATTCCACCCCTGGATTGGACTGATGTACAAATAATGTGAACAGAGTTTTGTTTGATTGAATTACCGAGCGTTGTTAGGGAACTGCAAAGACATTTAAAACAAATTATAGCTTTTTGTGATGTTAAACGTTTTGAATTGTTGAACAAATAAATAAATTTGTAAAACATTTGGAAAGTGCAATTAGTATTGCATCTGACAATACAAAACCACAATTTTGGTATAGCTAAAGATCCGCAATGAAAACCTTAACAACTTTTTTTGAAATTGTAGAGTTTCATCAATAAATGAAACTTTTTCCAAGGTCGTCAAAATTCCCCTCTTTCTCTTTCCTCTCTCGCTCCATTCCTCTTGAGTCTTCGCTTATCGTTGCGTCTATTGGAAATGGTGCATTTTGACTACCTAGAACACCCTCTTGGCACGAGATATTGGCACCACTAGATTCCTGAGGTCATCTTCTATAGAATTAACCAATTTCGATTGGAAAGCTCCTGTACAGCCCTAAAGTCGTCCTCGTCAGTTTTGAGTTTTTTGCAACTTTGATCTGGTCCTGTCGGTGACCCCTTGACCTGAGGACCGTAGTATTTAAAGGACAATCATACTTAGGGCAGGCTACATTTTGGTACCAACTTCCATTCGTAACTCGAGTTTCACCTGGGAATAATCCATTGTAAGATTTAAAATCCGATCTCTCCTAATGACTAATGGCCACTGTGATATTCATTTCGTCCATAACGAATTAAATTTTCTTGTTGTATGTCAATCACGAAATAAAAAATCCTTTAAATTAGAAACAAGGTGACATTTTACATTTGACAGATTGTTAGCAAAGAAAGATTGTTCAAGGAAAACATGAGCAACACCTGAATATTTTGATACAACAAATATTTTAGTTTTTATTTCATACCAATCACGAAATAGAAAATCCTTTCAATTAGAAGTGACAGTCGAATCATAGCCGAAAAATTAATTATCACCACGAACGTACGAAAAGTCCTTCTAAATTTTGGAATAAAGTCATGACAGTTTACCCCAAATTGTTTGACACTGAGTGGTTGTGGTGGGCATGACAATCGGAGTTATTTGGAATTTGGAGGCAAGTGGGACTGGTACAAGCTTAGTTATTTAAGACAGAAGTTTAATTTCTTCAATTCAATTCAATAACTTTGGAATTCATGGACAAGTTTCATTTTGAAATATCAAAATTTCTATCCTGTGATTTTAATTCATCTACTCATATTACGTCGTCCAGTAATCACACGTCCAGATAACTCAGATTGTCATGCCAACTTCGTAGAGTCGAAAAATTTGGGGTAAAATATCATGAGTCATGAATCATGACTAATTCCAAGAGGCCTTATTCTCGTACACTTAACATCGAGTTAATATATGTAAACGTTATGGCTCCCTTTATGTTAAATCGTAGGAGAATAAGGCCCAAGATTTAGAAGCATCATTCTTACATTCGTGATGATGTTCAATTTTTTTTGTCATAATTTATTTTCCACATAAAAATATTCATTTTTCTCTTGGTGATTTTTATGATTTTTAATGTTCTCCAAGACACTGATATTACTTGGATGTTGCTTGATTGTGCAACTCTGCACAATTGGCTCTTCGAAACAGAGTTGAACATTTCAATGTCAGAGGATTGTAGATCCTTAAAATGTTTCACAAATAATATATGTGGTTAAAAGTTAAGGAAAATTGGCTCTTTTTCGACAAAAAATATAATGTTAATTTTTGTTGTGATGATCAAATTTGAAGTTGTTGCAATGATGCATTCTGATCAATCACGATATTTAAATTTCCACCTGTCATTCCACCAACATTTGCGGTTAGTAAAAAATATTTAAACATCATTTTCATTATCAAACTTGGTATTAAGATCTCTGTCCACCTTTTATGTAAAATACGAGACGCTTTCATCAACTTTTGCAAATTGAAGTTTGCTGCCCGTTCGTCTTGTTTTGTATTTGAAATCATTGTGCCGCATCTCCCATTTCTTAATATTTTTTCTTTTCGGGAGTTCATTTCATTTGTCATAATCTGTACTTGAAATCATAAGTTGTCATTTATTTGTTATTTTATTTTAATATAATTTTTGTCTGATCGACTGCAATGAAAATGAAAATTTTACTACTTTAATTTTATTTGCTCAATCGTAAAATCTGGTTGCTGTCTACTTGCAGTATGAAAATTTGTGTTAGACTTTGAAATCCTTGATAGAGGCGCTAGGGGATTGAATTTCTAAGGTACAAAATTATTTTGGAGAAATTGAATAAAATCAAAAAAATTTAGTTCAATGAGTTGAAGAGTTGAAATTTAGTTTGTATAAAAGTTGATATGCTTTTGCAGCCTTTAATTGAAATTGAAGTTTGAGTAAAATGGAGACTAGGAATTGTGTTTGTGTTGTTTGTAACGTGAATTTTTTAAGTGAATTGAATTGTAATGAGAAAACTCGGCAAAATATTGGAGCTCTATTTCAAGACATTTGGAAATTGTTTTGTGATGTATTTGCTTTAAAATATGACAATTTGATAGGAATTAAAGAATTCTATTTGAAAATAAACGATATTCCTTTCTGTCAAATGTGTAGAAATAAGTTGGCACAACTTTTAATTCTCGAAAAAAAATTCAAGTCCATCCAGGAAAACATGAGGACAATTAAGACAACTCTCATTCAAACTATAATTGAAAGTGAGGCAGAGCTGGATAATGCTGACTCAGGCTTAATCAAATTTACTAATCAAGTTAATTGTGATTACTCAGATGTGGAACAAGTTGGAAGGGGAATTAAGTCTCTACGTCGTAAAATTTATAATGGTAATTTAAAATGTTCCTATTCTATTAATTCTATTATCCATTATTTTGAATACCTTCTATATCACCCTAAAATTATAATTTGTTGTTCATGTTCCCTTTGATCAAGAATTTAACCCATCGGTCCGTCTCATCAATTGTCGACCTCATCCCTTAATTTCAATCAAGACTCGACTTTCTAATTCCACAGAAATCCAATCACCTCATGTCAACATTCAGCAGCAAGAAGATCCATTGGAATTAGATTTTGATTACACTTTGAAATATGATTGTGTCCAGCCGAATTATGACAAGATCCCAATTAAAAATGAATCTCTTGAAATTGAATTGGATTCAGATCCACTTGCCATTCACTCGAAAGACATGAATCAACTTGAATCATGTGATTTGAGAGTGAAGTAAGTTTGTCATAAGTATTTACCTTTGCACTAAATTTGTGGTGCTCATGGTAATGTGTACAGTTTTATCTATTTACCAGTGATTGCGTAACAAAAGAAGAGATTGAGCAGTCAGATGACGATGGAATGGAGGATGACGCTGGCACAGAGTAATTATGAACATTTATGCTATTTTTAGAGATATTTCTATACTCAGTTAGATTAGACTCATATTAAAGACCATGTGCATCAAATGAGTGGATTTTGATTTGCTGAAAATCACTGTCACAATTCACAGTACCAAATCCCAATATGTAGACTCTAATAGTGCATTAGTTCCCAAATAGGCATTTAAATTTGTTGTCAAAGTCAGATCAAAGTCAATGTTAAATTGATTTTATTAATTATAGTTCGGTCTGCTCTGATCCACTTGCGGAGAACAATGTTATAAAAATTAAGATACTGAAGCAGGAGTCCCATCCTATCATCAACATTCATGGTAGAGTGTATTTACTAATTCGAAATTTGCGTATTAAGTTTTATGAAATATGGCTGGAAAAGTGACAAACGACTGATTATACTTGAGATAATAATTTTGAAAGGCGATACTTTACAAAAACCAATATTTTGTTGTGATCTTACGCAGATCCAGACAGAACGACGTATGATGCGAATGAGATTGATTTAGGAGAGTCAGCAATTTGGGACGGAGTTCAACAAAGAAATATTGTACTAGTGTATCCTTCTAACGAATATAATGCTGTAGAATGCATGTACAGAGTGAAGTGGCCTTTCCAAATCTTGAGCGATCCTTTGGATGAGTCGCGGTTTTTCTTCAGATGTGGGACATGTGGACAAGAGACAAAGGATAGAGGACTGTTGTATCGACATATTCGACATCAGCATATCGACAGTAAGACGTTAATTAAACACTTAAAAATATTATCCTAATATAATTCCAGCAAGGGTTTCCAATTATTTAGATCCTCCTTTTCTAAAGTTTGACATAAATGATTTTTTCAAAGAGGGCTGGAAAAGGACTGGACAGAATTTGTAGAGTAGAATTCGAAAAGCAAACTTAGGTTCGTTCAAATATTTAATTAGAATCTTTACAAATAATTTTACAGAAACTGCGTTCCCGTGTGCACATTGCCCAAGACGTTTCAGTACAAAATACAAACGTCAGCTTCATACTGAATATCATCATTCCGTAGCACCGAATTACCAATGCGAGAATCAAGGATGTGAGCAATTGTTCTTTACAAGAAGCCGTTTTCTCCAACATCAAAAAAAATTATGCCAATTTAGACTACCTCAAAATTCAAGTTGAATAAATATTTAATACTTTTGTAAAACATTTTCATTTCCATTCAAATGTTGAATTTTTTGGTGGTATAATTTCAACCAAGTTTTTCAATAAGAATTGTAACATCGATATTTGAATGTAAATTCAATTGATACAGTTACAAATGACTACCTGACGTATGCAAATTAACGCTAATATAAAGGAAAGTCGGTTTTCTACTTAAAAGTGAATATTCTTTATAATTTTTTTAACAAATTATTGTTCCTTGAAAAATTCCAATCAATTTCAAGCACAAAAGGTTGTCCCAAAAAAATTTGCTGACTTCCATTTTATGTAATTTCTTGAATGAAATTTCGTACAGTTTATAGACTCATTTTCAAACAAGGGCTAATGGGCACATTAGCGTTCACTTGTTTTATAGTTCGAGAAATTTTAAAAAGATCAAATTTCATCTCAAGCAATTAAACATGAAAGTCTGTACACATTATTTCATGAAATGAATTGTTCATTGAATTAAAGTTAATGAAGTTGAGCTCAAAATGAGAATACGGAGAAGGGGTCATGTACGAAGTTGTGGCTAGATCTCGAACTGATGATTACATTAAATACTTTAATTTGGTGTGTGACCATTGACAAGGGAAGTTTCTTCGAGTCCAAGTTGACTCTGCCTTTAATATGTTTGAAATCAATTTCTATGAGCTTTGACCGATTTATCCAGTTACTCAAATTCATTTTCCTATCCAGAATATTTTTCAGAGGTTAAAATGACAAAATAGATGACCAAAGGTGAGTAAGTGAACATTTGACATTTGTATGTATTACTATTGTGCAACATTTTGGATTTTACGTAATTTACACTTTTTTCTTGAATCTGCTAAAGTGTGCTTGTGCTGTTGAATAAGATGTAGTCCATCTGATGGACTCCTCATTTTTCAGAACGACATAAAGAAAAAGATTACTCATGTTTGTGTACATGTAATTACGTCCAACAACAAATGTTTTTATCGATTCTAGCAAAATTCTTCGTATAGAAAATTCGTCCCATGGAAATTAATCACTCAAAGTTCCGGAGAGTGTTTTCGCATATTCTCTAACACACTGACTTCGCTCGGGACTTGTAACAAACGAATCTCATGATTAGTTATAATTAGATTTCGTATTTTCTGTTAGGCGAATTTTCGGTGGGACGAACCTTCTTTGAGACGAATCTTCCGAGTACCAATTTTATGGAAACTTTCGCTTCATCGTTAGACTCTCACATTAACATTCTTAACATCTCCAAGTCCTCGAGATGTTGATTTCTCATTTAGCTCGACTGGCACCAACATATTCGACCACAATTTAAACTGTCATCAATGGTGCGATCCCATTCAAAATGGAAGTAAAGAACCTTATCGGATAAGACCACAAAATTGGGTCACCCTAATTTTAAAAGGCTTTTATTTTTTGCTCCGGTATTTTTATTGAAAGTACAGGCAAAAATATTGAAACTCCAGTAAAAATATTGAATCTCAGGCAAAAATATTGAAAGTACAGGCAAATTTTTTACAGGCAAAAATATTGAAAACTTAGGTAAAATAGGACCAAGTCTACTTTACGTTTTATCCTTAAAAATCGATAAAAATTGTATCAAATGAAAGGAACAGTTCTTGGAGGGGTAGGGCAAAGCTGTGGGAATTAGATTGATTTTCGTTAGGTTTGGGGAGCATCCTCTAATTCCTAACGAGAATCGATCTAATTCCTTATGAGCCGTAAGTGTTTTCGGAGTTCTCTAACCTAACTTTTAACAGCAAAACTTTAACAAAAATGATAAGTAAAAAGTATTGTGTGAAACAATTTTTTCTCGGCTATTTAGTCAAGTTTGTTTGTAACTACCTAAAATGACCGATGAAAAAATTTGCCGGTGCATACAATATTTTTTCCAGGTTTCAATATATTTGCCTGAGTTTTCAATATTTTTGCCTGAAAAAAAATACCTGTACTTTCAATATTTTTGCCGGTGCAAACCTATTACCCCATTTTAAAATAAACCGACCACATGTCTTGTAATTGATATAAGACGTTATGAAAAACAAAACATAGTTGTTCCGAGATATCAGTTGTCGCCGATTTCGGGTATTTTATGTCCCTGGACACGGGTTTTCGGATTTATTCGTTTTATTCTGTACTGTATTCAAATTGTTCTTTTTAATTCGAGGTATTGACATGGAAACCTATGTCGATCACTGTAATGATGGCGAAAATTTTTTTGACCTACCATGTGACTTCTAGAGGTCGTTTTACGTTTTGACCATTTTGCATCTAATTCATCACAAAGTTGCCAATTTGCTTGAGTTAGTTGGTTAAAAATGACAAAATACCCGGAACCGGGTTTTGTTTTACCCGGTACCTCAAAACAGACTCCAGATTCGGAGTCTATGCTAAATTTTACTACAGATCATGTTCCGATCCAGACCTCAAAGTCTCCAGGGGACTTAATGCCTGCTTTTGGTGATCTTGGACCACTGTGCGACACCGAGCAAAATTGGTCTGCTCCGGACTCTGCTGTGAACTGGCATCAATTGATGAGAATGTGAAATAAAATTTGATATGCTACAAACTTGTTTAACCATGATTTCATAGTTAGTCTCGACGATGGCGCAGTTGAATATTTTATGGCAAACGAATCACAATTTGTTTGGATCTCAACACACTGGAACGATCTGGTGGACATGGTACAAGCAGAATTGTTTTCAGTGATACTTTATCCTGGTGAGTTGAGATGGATTTTATAAATTAGAAGTACTTGCATGACACTTGCTAGACTAGACTTGTGAAAGCTAAAAAGTCTTGCTGTTTAATTTGAATAAAATAAAATAAAAGTTTTAAAAGGATAAACTTTTTACGCATCACAAAAGCAGAAATGATTTTATTGAAAAGGCAAACACAAACAAAATTATAGTTCGGATGTGGTCATCAGGTGGAGGAATTTAGAAACCACCTTTTATGTTCCTTTGACCAAATGCAACTACTGGGATTGCGTAAACAAAATCTTAAAGTTTCATTTGGTGTTTGTTGGTTTCTTATAGAACCCCCTACGTTTTTCCTGTTCCTGCTCCTGGTTCTTTGGACTGACTTTGGTTTCGTTTCAGGATTGGATTTGATATGTCTTAACAAACTCGCTTCGTATTTTGGTACCCTCCACAACTGAGATGCAGAAGGTCCATTAGTTCCTCTGCGGGTCCTCATATCAACAGGAGGGCGAACCGACGTACTCATCCTGGGACGTCTAGTTGTAAATACAGTGGAGCTTTTGATTGTACCCGCTGATCGGAGACGTGGATCAGTTTTTGATCGCTGACAAATAGATTCTCCAAACACAAATATGAGTATCATGAAAGTTAAAAAGGGCAAACGTTGCACAAGTCGAGCCATTTTACTGGAATACTTTTAAACAATAATATTTTTTAGGATTTTCAAAATTTAGTTATTGATCTATATGTAAATCTACAAAAAAAATTGTGAAATACCTTTTCCTGACAGAAATGAATCGGGAAAAAAGTTTGATAAGGAAGGTCCGTTCAATTTGATTAAACACATCAAATCGAAAGAAAGTTTTGAACTATTTTAAAACCACTGAAAGACCAAGGATTGAACTCTACAATTTGGATTCGTCTGCAGAGGAAAAAATGTAGACATTATTGGTAATTTGATAAATTACAAGTTGCCCGTGTTCACAACGGAAGTCAAGGTGTTTTACGCACTGTCCTGTCCTCCAGACTTCAATAATAGCAGAGCAGCCAACGCTCAAGGCAAGAAAGGGGAACATTTGAAGGTGAGAAGTAGTTACCAACTCCTTTGAATTTCAACGTGACTGAAAAGGATGCAGGAAGGGATGAATGAATTGAGTATTTCATTACATTTTGCACCATCATCTTAGAAAGTTGTCAGTCCACTTTGAATCATCAAATTAAACGATTCTTTCATCACATGATGAGATGTCCGTCGTCTCTTCATCATCACAAATTGTCAATGCGAGTAACGGGTTTGGACGTGCATTGTGATCAGATGAGAATACTAAAGATATAAAAGATAAGGAAGATTTTGTAGCTTTTTGAAATCACAAATATGCCAATTAAAAACTAATGAAAGAAAGCCGCAGGCCGCGTCTTGTGGGATTGCTTGCATTGTTTCGTTAATGTAGCTGTCACCTTGCGCCCAATGTATGAAATTTTTATTTGTGGCTCAGTTAAGTTCAATTTTTTCACATTTTTATGCAGAAAAAATTCAAAACCCGAGATGCTTCCTATTCTTTTATTTTCAGCAATTTTGATCGCTTCCAAAAGGATTGCCTTGTTGTCTCAAAACTGCTAGACTCGTCAACTGAAAGGAACCCTGTATTCTAAAACTTACAAATGGATATTATAAATGGCGCCAAAACTGGTTTCGAAGTGAACTTTAAATATAGGTGTACAGCTCTAATTCTATAATGTGTAGTAAAATGATGATTCATAAGTATTGTTCTGAGCCACTGAAGTTTCTTTCTCCAAACGACACTTTGATAATCAAAATGAATGAATAAATTATATTGTGCAGAAAATAAGTTTGTGCTTTCACAGTTTTTCTAGAGATTCATCAGCCTTGAATCTGGGAAATTGGAAGGCAGTTTAATTACGTATTAAGTTTACCACTTTACTTACTAATAAAAACGTTACAATTTTGATAATTGGAGTCACTAAAAATTTTGTGTTAATTTTTATGTTATCAATTAAAGTTGCGTTTTTGCAATAGCACCTCACGATTCCAAGAACTGAAGAATTTTGTCAGAAACAAGTGGCAATTCAGGAATTGCTCCTCGAACATCCTTTTGAAAAAAATTGCAATCTTTATAGAAAATGGATATTTAAGTCAGATTCAAAATTCAAATGATTTGCATTCTCCAATGAATGAATATTTAATGTATAAATTGAAGATCTCAGCTCATTGCCCGAGGAGGTACAAGTAAATCATTTTGGCCATATAAAGTGAGGACAGGGAACATTGGAGAGTTTATAAAGTCTCGATTCAGTTGTGTTGTACATTTATTAATTTTCAGCAGCTGCATAATCAAATGCTTAAAATTTCCCGCGCTGGTAAAGCTACCTGTGTCTGTGTTTTGATGGAACCATAGGATGGTATATGACCTCCGGCTATTCCCAGTGCACAAATCGATACTTTCAGTCAGAGATGAAGAAAACTGTTGAACTGATCGACGAGATCTTGAAGTTAAAAGATGAGGGTATAATTACAATACACATATACAGCATTTTGTTCCGTGGAGCTCATTGAACAGCTTGACCTGATGCAGAGGAGCTAAAAATAATGTCATAACAAAATTCGAAATATTGTCCATCAACAGTTAGCATGACAGTCTCAAGTATCGAACTCAGATCCGCAGGTGACCTTAGAATTTCCTAATTTCGAATTTTTTCCAAAATTTTAATTTCTTGTACTACAAGCTGAATATCCACGCATACACAAACACATGCCGGAGAATCGAAGCTAACTAATCACACTCGTCAGTGTCAAATTTTGGATTTCCATTTTAAAAGATGTTGTTTTAATCCTAGACAGTATTTTGTAAAGGTATTGTAATCGCATGTTAATATATATATGATTATGCACTATTACAAATAAATTTGTCCATGTCTAGCGTGAAAAGGAAACACTTTCATTATAGTCTACTTGTACAAGTCGTACACGTGAGCAACTCCTACCTCACAGAATTATATTCAACGGGGACTTTTTTGTCTGAATCTCGTTCACGAAAACGGAGCAATACTGTCCAATTTTGCTGTTTCAAGGACTCACACACAGCCCATTAAACCACACTTGAAAATGTGTAAAACGCAGCTAGTACATACACGTTGTCCAGCCATGAATGCTTGGAGAGATGAGATTTCTGTAGACTATCTTTACATGTCATTACTGCAGTCATGGAATAGCCTTGGACGAGCTTACTCATACCCCACAATTACGATTGTGATTGCATAATTGTTTGGTCCGCTCTATTTAGTTTACTGTGCACCTCCGTGGAGATTGTGTTCATTTTGTTTGAGTGGAAACTCCTGTTTAACTACAAACTGTTTGATATAAAATTGGCAATTCACGTCTGAAGTTTGAAGATATAAGCCAACTAAAACTAGGACTTTGATTTTAATTATCGTGGCTAATCTCAATTGACAATTGGACATCACGAGACTTGGACAACGACTACGCTTCATATTGACTACAAATATAAAAACCTCATGCGATATAGAACAATTTTGAGGTGAATAGAGGACGGTCTACCTTAATTGCAATTTCATTTTCCTTGAAAGGTTGAAGATGGAGTTTGTGACGTTGGTGATTGGTGCTTTGACATTAGTTTTCCTCGCTTATGTCATTCTACCCAAGTGAAGACCCCGGAATTTCCCACCCGGTACAACGTTAAACTTTTTTGCTAACTAAATGTTTAAATTATGATTTTAATAAAACGATCTATTTTAAACATGGAAATGTATGTACAAACTTTGTACTTTTCACAGGTCCGAGTCGTATCCCAATATTTGGGAATGCTCTTCAATACAGTCCACAAAATCACAAGGCCATTATGAAGTTGAGTGAAACCTATGGGCCTATCGTAGGTCTTCAAATCGGATCCTACTGGTACATCCTAGTAGTTTGACACTGCTATTTTCTTATTTTTAAATATTTACATTTTTGAAGAGTCACCCATGAAATTAAGTAAGTTGCTTAAGCCGGCAAAAAGTTTCGGATATAGTTTTGAAATTTTCAAAGTGGTTTCCTCGATTGTAACGGATTATAGCGACAAGTTCGAGTTTCAGTTGTACGAAGCAAAATCATTGATTCATTCCATTTTCAATATGAATTGAATATAAAAAAGTAATGCAGTGTACGAGTACATACAGCGGGTTTCACAATTGACTATTCGAAAGTAAAAAATTCATAACTTTTGAACGAGTGAATGAGTTTCCAAAATTCCAAAAGGGTCGAGTAGAGGAATGTTGTATGTTTCTTTCGTAATAAATTTCAGGTCCAAACTCAAGAGGGCATCTAAAGAGAATTGGGGGCTACTTCAGGGCCCCCAAGTACCCTCAAAGTGGCTATCTTTTAGTTTCTGTTTTTTCCGTAAAAGTTAAAATATACGTGTTTTTTTATTTTGCATAACTCCCAAGGGTTCCGGAGATACAGATTTTTGAAGTTGATCATTTTCTTGCATTGGAGGTTGAAATGAGGGAATCGAACATCGTGCAAGAAACACAAAATAGGACAAGATATGCTTCAAACGAGTTCAAATTAGCCACACTGACTCATATTGACCTCAGAAATAAGGATGCGACCCTCAACAAATATTTTATTGAAAGCCGTGACCATTAAAGGTCAATTCAGGTCATCAACGTTTATGGTGAGCCCAATGGTAAAAAAATTATGAAAAAAATCAGGATGATATTTAACGATGTTCTGAACAAAGTTGTCTGGAGTATCAAGTACAAAATTAAATACCGTGATCTCTACAGGGCACCAAACGCTTAAAAAACCTTCAATTCACTTAACCCACCTATCCCTCTTATAATTAGTTATCAGCATTGTAGCAAGTTCGATTTGAATAAAGATAGCACTGTAGTAATGTCTAACAAGTGCAGGATATATCCGTAGGGGTGCATGTCACGGACTATTAGCGAGCCCATATTATATTATTATAAACTGCTTTCCAGTAGAGTGAATATTCTGATGTCACGCCATGACATCTTATTGCTTGACGGTTAAAAAATGTGAGTGTAATTTTTCAGGATGGTTTTTCTCCACTCGGCCGATGACATCAGAGAATCTATGAGCAAGCAAGAATTTTCCGGAAGAACCGGCTATAACCCATTTTATGAAGAAAACGTCTCTGAAAAAACAAAAGGTCACTCCTTTATTTTGATCCAATAAACTGCTTACGCTCTTGTTTATTTTTGTCACGTGAATTGCAATTCTGGACCATCAGTCGAATTTGAATTTGTCAGAAATGAGGAACCAAAATTGTTCCATAATTTTAAATCAACTTATTAGGTAGCATTCACTGATGGCGCTTAATTTAATTGTAATTCAATTGATGTTCGTAATTTGTAGGTGTTGTAATGAGTTACGGACAAACTTGGCAAGATGTCAGACGATTCACAATGAAAACTTTGAGGGATTTTGGAATGGGCAAGAGAGCCACGATTGAGTCGATCATTTTGGAGGAAGTTGCTGAATTGATGGAGCAACTCAAAAAGGATACAGGGAAACCAATTTCCACTCAAGGACTTTTTAACCCCAGCGTCCTCAACATTATCTGGGCTATTGTCGCGGGTATATTTTTCATACAATTAAATTCTCAACGCAAATCCAAGATCTACTCTAATTTTCGATAGTCTCAAACATGTTTTTAAAATTGAAGTTGCATCTAAAAATACACAGACCGTTTCAAGCTAATAGAGTTTTCGACAGTTAATATTGTGAATAACAAAATAGTTCCGAACAAAAAAACACTTTGAGCGGTTGCATTCAAATCGATCGACAATTGATGTCGCTGTAACAGCAAGGGCCGACGGACAATATCATCAATGTCAGATCGATGGTTTTGGTAGTAGCAAATTTCTTTCTTGATTCGTGTTGGATGACCATGCGACTGCAGTAGTTTTGATCATGACGAAAAATAACTCCTGTATTAGAAAACTTTTCAATGACAATTTAACGGTGATCTTAGGTGAACGATTTAAAATTGGAGACGAGAGAATGACAGCACTGCTCAACATCATTTTCGAGTAAACTTGACAATTTTCGTCATTTCCTAATTTCATTTCAGTGGACTTTTGAAAAACTAAATTGAATTTTTCACTATATTTTAGGGTATTCCGGTCAACTTTCCAAGGGATCAAAAGATTTAATTTTCTTTGGCCCTCTTTGGCCGAACTCAGTCGAAAGTATCCGTCGATTTTTAATTACGTTGGCCTCCGAGAGGCTATGGCTGCTTTTATGAAAGAGACCATTAAAGAACATCGAGCTACAATTCAAATTGGATCTCCCCGCGACTTTATCGACAGTTAGCTGCTTTTGATTATAAATTCAAATCAATTTCATATCATAATCTAGTATTACTAATCCGCACTTATCAAAACTTATTTACCGAACATGTAATGATGGCTTTGCCTTCACAACGGTCACTGCCATCAATATCGGATAAAATTTCTTGGCACCGCGGTTCTTTCTGGTTTTCTTCCATCTGGCGATGAAATACTCAGTTGTGATTTTATTTTTAAAGGTTTTCTGGAGGAGACGATGAAGACGGCGGATGATCCGAATTCAAGCTTCAAGGACGACGATCAAGGTAAATTATTTAAATCAAATCATAGTCCATTGTCCATTTGATAATCATTTTTCATGAACAGAATTTCATTTAGATACTTAAGGAACTGATTTGACACTTTAGACACCGGACTCGTGACGACGCTGACGGATCTGTTCGGCGCCGGATCAGAAACAACTAGCACGACCTTAACATGGACATTCTTCCTGCTCGCTCTCTACCCCGAAATCCAGGAAAAACTTTACAAGGAAATTGAGACGGTGGCCGGTTCTCGCATCGTCCAACTTGAAGATCGACCAAAGTAATATTTCATATCAAATGAACTTGTGCAATTTCACAAAGTTCAACCGCAATCAAAAGTTGCAGCAGACACTTTCGGAAACAATTTTGACTAAATTATACGTGCACCATAGGGACAATTGAGAAAATTACAAACAAAATTATAACTTTGTTTCAAAAGAATCTCAGAATTCGTGATTTTGAAATAGTTTTATCCGATTAATTTTATGTAGCATAATTTAAGCCAACTGGCAGCTATAGAGCACGAATATAGTTTGAAAAATATTTTTTGATTTCATTTTTAAAGGATGCCGATATCCGAAGCCATAATGGCCGAAACCTACAGGATCTCATCTTTGGCGGCTTTCAGTAAGTTGCAGATTTTTAAATTGCTAATGATAATGACAAGATGGCAGCCAGGACTAGATGGGCGTACGAAATCTCGTCTCGTCAGGAGCTTTACGCTTTGGTCTACCACTAGCTTTGATATTTGTCGACCAGAACCACCAAAAAGTTCGGCCAGCTAGAAAGTCTGCTTTGTCCTTTCAATGCATTCTACAAATCACGATGTAAAATTTTTCATGTCCTAAGGACTTTGTAATATTTCTAAGCGATGTTTTTGGATTTTGAATGCAAGCGAAAAAATCACAAGATGGCCCTTCGACATTTGATCGGTGCGCACTTTTTCAAGTCATGTTAAAAATATCACAAAGATTCTCGAGAAATTTTGAGGAAAAAGTTGATAAATCAACGAGAACATGAGAATGTCATTCGGACAGCCTTAGGTATGGAGAAGAAGCTCTTGGCAATTCCTAGATGAATAAGTACTGAAGCAGTTAAGCCAATAACAACTACTGAGATTTTCTACCAGGATTTCAGCAATTGTGAGACAGTGGAAATCGATGAAATGATGAAGGGGGATTTTTTGGAATAGTGTTTCCAAATATCACTTAGAAATATTCACGAAGCACTATGCAAGGACAGAGGGCAAATTATGTACGATAATCAATAGTTCTTTTTTAAACAATGAAATGTCATATCTTGTTCCTTTGCAGCCATTACTCATGCGACGACAGAAGATGTCAAATTCAAAGGATTTGATTTACCAAAGAACACGATCGTCTTTGGTGGTCTATATGCTGCTCACTATTCAAAGGAGACTTGGGGAGACCCTGAAAATTTCCGCCCTTCAAGGTTCCTCTCTTCCGATGAAAAGACTTTTGTAAGGAATCCTAATCTCTTGGCCTTTTCTGTTGGAAAGCGACAGGTCAGTCAAAGTCAAAATTTCTGTTCTTGAATGTTTTGTGTGAATTTTTAAAATTTCAAATATATTTTGAAACGATAGTGTCTTGGGGAGAGTCTAGCAAGGGACGAGCATTTTCTTTTCATGAACAACATCATCCAACAACTCAAAATCACAATGCCAGCTGATGAGCCATCACACTCACTAGAAGGAGTTCGAGGTCTCGTCTTGTCACCTGAACCCCATCGACTCATTCTCCTTGATCGAAATGCCAACTAATATAAACATCAATTTTTCTCAATCAACCAGCTGTCCTTTATGAAATATTTTCATTAAAACTGTTTTCAGAGTACAAATATTCTAGAATTAATTAACTGTTAAAAAAGATAAAAAGTATTTCTAAAACTCTTGGTGACAGTATCAAAATGCTACGTTTTAAGAAGTCCATGACAACATGTGCATTTATTCACGCAAAAAGTTTATAATTTTTGCCAAAATCGAAATTTTGATCGTAAAGAAAAGTAATGGAGCTTTGGAATGCAAGTAGGAATCATGATAAGGAGTCATATATTTAGAAATCAAAAACTTTTCATAGACTCTCTCGTTTCAATGGTTTTGCAAATTGTCGATAATGAAATCATAATTTTAAATACATTTTAGTGCTATCACAATTGAATATAATAATTAAAATTGGATTAGAATTCAGCAACTTTGCTGTCATTGAATGCAGATGATGGAGACATTATCTAATCTAGTGTCAATGTAGCAATAGGGAAAAAAGTTTATGGGTGGATATTTTTCTATACTTAAAAGGTAGTTGCTTATTTGTCAATTTCTTCTCTCCTGATGTTTGTTGTTGTTGACAAAATAAATAACAAAATATGCTGGTAAACGGGCAGTTTACTTTATTGTTTGCAATGATTTTTTTACTTGCACCTTGTTGTGCTGGTTGTTCGGTCACAAACTTTTTGATAAACCAAGATTAAAAATTGTCCTATCATCTGTACTCACTTTGAATTGACCACAGGTCACTGTCATCCTCTCAGTACACAGTGAAATATAGCTACGTTTAGTATCGACAAATAATTAGCTCAATTGTTTACTGCAACATTTATATTTTTGGCATTAGTTTTCTTTGAAAAGCTTTCAGGCTTCTTCACCTTTGAGAGGATGGCCGCAGTCGAAAGATTACAAGTCCTAAAGGGTCATTTAACTGCATCTTGCTCATCCAACGTAAAAATATTTTTCTTTTTCTTATTCAAAAAACTTACCGTATTAATTCAAGTTTTATTTTTTGGCTTCAAAAAAATTCTCAGTATCTGTAATTTTGCTTTGTTTAATCATCAAAAATGGTGAAATCATTTGTCCCTGTTATTGTCACAAAGAATGACCCCTTTGATCCGTTAAACGATTTTACAATAGTCAATAGTGGACATTTCACATAAAAGCATTAAAATCCACTGATTTTTTCATATAACTTTGTTTATGTCTGTACCAAATTTACAGGTAAACTCTAGCAAGTACCGATTTACATTGGACAATTCGGTGCTGTCCGAAGATCAACGATCCTTCTACGAAACGAACGGGTATCTCGTCATCAAAAATTTGGTTCCACATGAACTCCTTGATGAATTCAGGTTGGCCCTTCCCTTCCACCTTTACATTTGTAAAAGATTCAACAAATCATTTTCATGTCATGTTTGTGATTAGAAAATGCAATATATTTTGGTTTTTGTTACAGGCAAAGATTTGGTGACATCTGCAATGGAAAAGTAGACCGAGGTCGCATGACGCTGGTTAAGGACATTTCACTGCTCAAGCAAGGAGTTACAGAAGGTGAACGACTCGTCTACAAACTTCAAGATTTCCAATGGGACGATGTTCTCTTTCGCTATTGTAGTCTACCAGAGGTACATAGATCATTTGAATATTGCAAAGCAAATTTCGAAGTTGATAATCCATTTTGATTGTTATGAGATTGGTCTTGTGTCGACTGGTGAGACTAATTTCTTTTCTTTTCAGATTGTGAGAATCACGAAATGCTTTACAGGACCCAATTCAATGGCGATTAATGCGATGCTCATAAATAAACCACCTGATGCCGGTACACAGACAACGAGGCATCCCCTTCACCAGGTATCTTTCGACATTTTATTTTTCCAAATCAACCTCAACTTCTTCTGATTGAACCAGAATCATCCATTTTTGTCTTGTGATAATGACAAATGTGTTTAAAACTTTTGTTCAGGACTTGCACTACTTTCCTTTCCGCCCAGCTGATCGAATCGTGTGTTCATGGACAGCCATGGAAAAGGTTACGAGAGACAATGGATGTTTGGTTGTTTTACCAGGAACTCACGCAGGGACCCTTTTGCCGCATGAATATCCCAAGTGGGAGGTAAATACGAATATTTATCTCATAGCCCATTTTCTATTGTTTCGAGTTGACTGCAAAAAAGTGTTACGAATATTTGGGCAATTCTTTTGAATCTTAGAATGGGGTCAATGTAGGGTACCATGGAGTCATTGGCTGCGATGGCCAAAACAGAGTTCATTTGCGGATGGAGAAGGGTGACACTGTTTTCTTCCATCCTGTACTCATTCACGGATCGGGTGCTAATAGGACTCAAGTAAGCAATTCATTTGAAACATTTAAATGATAAGAATATCGTATGCCTGTAATTTAAATAGAATGACTCTGATGGGGGTCATCATGAAGCATATTTTCAGTGTGACCCAACCCATCAAGACTAAATTAAACCTTTAATAGGGTTCGCGCAAAGCGATTTCCTGCCACTATGCAGCTTCAGAATGCAATTACATCGATGTGAAAGGCACCACCCAGGATGTCATCGCCATAGAACTTGAAGAGTTGGCCAAAAAACGAGGATTCCCTATAACTTTTCAGGTGAGGTGGACTAATGGTTAGAAACCAAATTAATGGGTCCTGCGAAACATGACTTTTGTAAATTAAAGAACATTTTGTTGACTTTTTAATTTGAAAATATTTAATTTATGAATATTTTTTCAATTATTTTTTTTCAGGAATATTGGAAATATCGAAATCGTTTACTGTCTGGGGTTGCAATCAATTTATGAAATTTTCATTAGGCCGCATGAACAGTCTAAATAATTAATTATATACGGATCACTAAATCATTCTTGTGTATCTGGTCAACGTCCTATGACGACTACAGACGAATGTTCACATTTAGTTTATGCACAGCAGGAGACAAAGGGTTAAGCATTTTAATTGTATTTACTCAAATATGTTTCCAAAAGTGCACGATGTTAGATTTTCATGTGTAAAATCAAAAATAAAAATTTGTCGGAACGGATTGAAAATTGCAAAAGCTCTTTAATTAATGATGTAGATAAGCATACACAAATTTGCATGATTCACTCAAGTAAAAAGTACGTTCAACTTTAGATTGGATTTATCTTGTTAGCTTTCTTCGTGATTTTTAGAATCGTCGTTGGTGTACATACTCAAGAAAGGGACTATCTCAGAGCCTCTTTGAAGCAATCAACACAAGTGCGGATATTTCATCAAATTCTTGGTCCATTTTTTTGTCGAACCAGTAGAAATTATAAAAAAAGAAGGTACAAAATAATGTCCCAGATAACATTTAATCAACTTTGTCATCTATAGATTTAATTTACTAATAAACAAGATTCGTAAAACATCATGTGGTTATTAATGTAATGCATTTGAATCGTTAAATAAGCTGCAAACATCATTAAAATTACATATTTTATACAATTGAATTATATCTACACACTATTTTTGTTTTTCTACACCACCACCATCAATCTAACTTAATTTGTGGTCAAGGTATAAAATATTTGAGCATTGCCGCCATTCCAGCCCAACTTTCTTCTGCCATTGGCAGAATAAGTTCAGGTGGGACCAAATACCCATAAGTTGAATTTCTTAATTCAAAAGTATAAGAAAATTCAAAAATTCCTGAACCTTTAGCCCAATCCCTTGAATTTCCTACAAACCAAAATCATCAAGAAACTACTTTAAATTTTCCTAAATGATAAAACCTAGTAGAAATAGTCAAGTTTAGAGAAACCAACTGTACTGACCAGAGAGTAAACCATTTTCAGAGGATGAAGCCACACCAAAATCTGTACCATGAACTTGACGAATAGCATCAGCACCAGCATTTCCAATGACCAAATGTTGAGCATAATTGTCAGGCTTGTCATCAGTATAACCCCATGGAGCTAAAATTTGTTGTGTTTTCGTATGCAAAGTCACATACAAATTCCAATCTACTCCAAGTAATTCCCTTTCTAAAATAAAATCACGTAATGCTGCTGTCTCTGGTTCTGAAAAGGCGGAAGGACCAGAATAATAGAGGTTGCATGGATCATCACTTGTTCCTTCTTCACCCCAATGAAATCCATAATTTCTATTCCCATCAACTCCAACGCAATCACTAAAGGCATGAACAGAACGTGTCTTTTTCCACATTCTATTGTCAGGGTTTGATGTATTCCGAGTGAATTCATAACCATCTGGATTGACAACAGGTAGAAAGTAGATATCCTTCATGTTCAAATCACAAAAAAGTAGGACAAGTAATTAATATTCACCTGAGAAAGTACAAAAGCACATTTTTTTATTTTTCAAAAAAATTATTCATAAATTTACCAATCCATTCAAAATGTCACCATACTCATTAGAATTGGTGAGTAACTGATTGATGAAATAAGTTCCAGTTGTAATTGAAATCCATTCTCTGGCATGAATTCCTGCATCGATAAAGACAGCTGGCTTTTGTTTCCCATCAGCAAATGGTCTTCCAATGCGAATCACTTTCATCAATCTGCCTTCAGTACTGTAGCCAATATCAAACATTTCAGTGAGATCCGAATAAGAGTTGGACATGGCTACAACCCAATTATTAATATCATCTAGAGAATAATAATTGTTCCAATCATAATCAAAAACTCTTTTGTTGTTCTTGTTTGCTTCCTGTTGTTCCAATTTACTGTTAATTTTTTCGACATGTTTCAAAACAACTTTGAAATCAATTGATGATTCTGCACAATAAGATTGGAATTTACCAACATCTTTTTCTGTAATAAAAATTTCAGTGTTTCCATCAGACATGGACTCAGTCCAAAACTCAAGTTTGGTCATTTGAAGAAAAGTCAACACTTCAACTTGACTATGAGATGTTGCATGAACTTTAAAAACTTTTGATGCACTAGATGTCAATGACACTAAGATGGAGTAAGTAAGACAATTCACGATAATAGATTTGGCTTTCATTTTAAAAGTCCACAATTCCTTTCAAAAGGATAGTTTCGAAATTGTTGTAGTACAGAAATATAAGTTGTTTAAATATTTTGTAATGTTTAAAGTTTCAAGTTTCAAAGGATAATCGTGTGGAGGATTGTGTTTTTAGTATTTGTTCATGATGAAGCATAAATATTATCTCTTGTCTGTCATTGCAGCGTAAAAATGAGGATATGAAGACAACTGGATGAAAGGTCTGTGGCAATATATATCTACTTGTAAATGTGATATTTGATATGATATCATTAATATTTACGAGAGCACAGATAGTTCACACACATTCAAGTTTCTCCATTTTTCATTCAATTCAATTTTATTAACATTTCAAATTACCTGATTTATCTGCCTGCAACATACACGTGCTTTAACGCACAGGCCTTGAAATCCAATCGCTCTTTCTGTTGATCTGTGAGTTTTTATACGTTTCTGAGTTTGTCACAACTGAATTAAGGCTATCGGATGGTTTTTCGATAAATTTTATAATTATTAAAATATTTACGACATTTCTTCAATTGTGAATGTTCAATTTTGTTCATAAAAATATTTCATGTTGATGAAAATTGAATCTAAATGATGGGGGATCTAACGCTCTATTTTTTTATTGATTTTTGACTGTCAATTTGAAATTTGATGGAGTCTCGATCAAATTTCAAATTAAATTCGAATTAAATTTTTATTTTGAGATTCAAGTGCGTCCTGGTTCATTTTTTTGAGAGAATAAAAATATTAGTGTCATAAAAATTAGCAGGAGAAAATGGGAAAAATTAATATAAATTAAATAACAGTGGTCATGATTGAGCTGTTCGCAAAAGGCAACTGCTTCACACATCTTTCTTTGTTCCATGGATTTGAACAAACAAAGGAATAAAAAAGTATTTGCATTGAAAATTGAAAAATTATATTTGATATTAATGAAAAAATTGTTTGTACCATGGCACTAGTGTCAGACGAGATGGGGATTGGTTGAGCTCCTCGGAATTCACTCACAAAGGCCGCTAAGTGCTAAGAGTACGTATAAAATGAAGGCGAACATGGTTTCTATTTTTTTAACTATTAGAATCTTTTCTCAGTTCAGACTCAATCTACAGTTAATTCTACAATTATACTAGTCAAGGGAACTCTGCTTCTTGGTTTTTAAATATTGTAATTATTTGCACTGTACAACTTTTTTGCTTGAGTCAAATGATAAATAAATGTGCAGACACGTTTACCAACTCGATGAATCCAGTGGTCAAAAGAGGAGCACATTTAAATACATGATTTCTTTAAGTTCTGAGAATAGAAACCAGATTTTTGTAAAACGTGTGACAATGGCACTTTATTACTGAAAAAATATTCGCTTTGCAATTTACTAGGCGTGTATTTCTGAATAGATGTAAGAAGGAGTCACACAATCCAACTTTTCCCTAGTATTTCGTACATTAAATGGTGTTTGTTTTTGTAGTTAAGAAGGAAAAGGGGAAAGAGAACGGATGGAGAGATGAAGAGCAACTTTTTTGAAAATTAAATTTAATGTATTTTTAAAACATATTTTATCATTTAAAATTGCACCGCTGTCGCTGAACGAATCCTGTGGCTACTGTAATCTTGACCAAAGGGATAATAATAACAACATGACAACCGAAGTCATTAACTATACTTCTGTGTGCTCTGAGCCTCTCGAATTTATATCTGGACCTCTCCTTTTCGTTGAACAATTCGCAAATGCACATACAAAACTCAACTCAATGCTGTTGAGTGCATAAGCAAAAGTTAGCAGCTCCACTAAGCTCAATGCATCAATAAAATAATGTTACAACTTGTAACTTACAAGTATCATTCATGTGCATACTCCCTGTTTCTGCAATATCAATTCGGTAGTTACATTACACGAGTTAATTTCCATTAAAATTGCTATTTCGTTTGAAAACACAATTAAATCTTCATTTGGCTCGAATCGTTCTTTCGTAGACTTCCTTTGGAGGGAGGGCGCGTGAGTTTTGAATATTCTAAGGTTCTAAGATGTGCAGAGAGTTTTCTCGTTGAGCTTGACAAATACAATTAAAATTGAATTTTAATGCTAGACTCAGTTGAATTTTGCTTCAATTGCCGTTCATGGTCATCATCAAAATGACCTCAAAAAAGTGTTTAGTTTGTGATACTGTCTGTGGTGTTACTCCTGCATTTGCCAAATGGAGTGAAAATTATCAAACTTTTTGTAAAAATTTAAACGTGGATTTTCCTATTCAAAAGGATGCAACCACTTCAACTTCATGTCGTTCAACAAAAAATCAAAATTGTTTCAGTAACTACAATTTTTGTGATAGTTGTATGAACATTTTGAGTCAATTAGAATTGTTGAAAAGGCAATTAGAGTCTGTACAGTCAAATATTTTTAATTGTGTTGCAAATCTCTCTGCAAAAGTAATTAAAGTTGTTCAAGATGAAACTTTTCAAACTGGTTCTGAAGGTAATGATGCACCTCAATTAATTTTAACGGAATACAATTTTAAATGCATATAAATTCATTTCTAATTCTAAATATTTGTTGCTATAAAATCCAGAGGAAGAAAAAACTCAAAAGGATGAAAATGGGGACGAGACCTCATTGAAAATCGTTCAGAAAATACGGAGACAAATTTATTCTAGTAAACTAAATGATTTTATTTTCAAAAATTATATTTACATTCATTTTTAGGCATTTTGAAATTTTTTTCATGTCAACACTAAATTTTGTAAAATGGTGTACTTCACTTCGATTAATGTCAAATGAGATCAAAAATGTTGATGACTGTGACAAGTTTGATTTGTCTTTGCTAAATATTAATTGTAATGTTTCGCCAAACATTATAAAAAAGTGTGGGTCTCAATTTAATGAATTCTCATTGACCTGTAAATTATGTATTGAATAATTTTCAGGGTTCATTCCTCGGCTCCTCATTAAAGACTGCAAGTCAGAATCACGTACCCATGTACAGAGTCTGTCGGATCAACATCTTCAATCTAGAAAATCGGGTCAAACAAAATCAGTTGATAAGAAGGTCACTCCAGCAAAAAGCGGTCAATCAAACTCAATTGACCTTATACAAGAATCAGGAGAGGAATTTGTTGTAAATTCAACACAAATAGAGGGTGGCTTAGAATTTCAAGTGAAATTGGAAGAATTGCCATTTGAATCAGACCCTGATATTGAATTTGATGAGGATTTCAACCCAGGCGAATTTTTAGAAATTGAGTCAGATAAGGATATGCCAATCTGTGATGGTCCTGCAAGAGTCACAAATCCCAAAATAGTCACAAAATCAAAGCCAAGTCTCAAATCCAAAAAGAGAAAGTTAATTGGAATTCCATTGAAAGTTGTGGAGTACGAGGAAGGGAAGTTCATTTGTGATAGTAAATGGACCTTTGAAAAACTTCAAAATGAAAACGACAGCAAAATCCTGTTCAAATGTGGAAGTTGCAACATCTCATGTACTACCAAATCCCATGTCAAGCGACACATCAAGAGGAAGCACAAACGTAAATCAAATTTGAACAACTAAATTAATATCAAGATTAATATGTAATTGTGAAGCATTTAGGCTATCCTTCCTCATTTTTTAAAATTTAATTTGAATTTATCTGAAATGAGATTTGCACATCATTTTATTATTCTTCGCTAGAGAGAAGTTTCTCACCAATTTTCCGTTCAGTTTGAGTAAAATTTGTGAAAGACTCGAATTTTATGTTAAAAAGGTGTTCAACACTTACGGAAGACTTGAAAATAACTATTTGTATTTGGATGCCCATTTTGGATTTTAAAAAAATTCTCGACGACAATGAAATTTCTTTAGTTTTTGTTTGTTTGATGACTTTTATGGAATTTTTTTGTAGGTGAGGAAAAGCATCAAAATTCTGAGGGATCGTCTATTATTCCAATGGAAGGTGTGGAGAGTTTTTCAGAACAGAGAAGAAAACTTGGACTGAAGAAATGGGTCAAAAAATTGGGCAATGGTCAATTTCTGTGCAAAAATAAATGGATTTTTGAACAAAAAGAATTTGGATTTCAATGTGCTACTTGCAATAAAGTCAATCGAACTCACAAGGGAATGATTGAACACATTCGGAAAATCCATTTTCCAAGTAAGGTCATTCTTATCCAGCAACGAATTAAGATCAATTGAATTTTTATCTCATTTAATTATCATCATGTTCCAAAGCCTCCTTTCAAATTCCAACAGCGAACAAATTTTTGTGGTTATATTAAATTAATGCAATTAATAAATTAAGTCGTATTGTGTTGTGCTTTCCACACTAGTAGCCATAGAGGTTAATCTTGAATATGATTTATTGTAGGTGCCTACACTTGCAACACATGTCACAAGCCATTTAAAAGTCAAAGGACTTTAGAGAAACATAATTGTGATGTCAAAGAGTATGTTCAGGTAACAAAACTGAAATTAATTAACATTTAGCTTTACGATTATAATTCTAGATGAGACAAATAATTTATACACATCCCATACATAAAATTGGACACAACTACTGACCAATCGGTACATTTAGTTTTAACTAATTTAATTTATAACATTTTGACCATAGACCGTCAACTGTGGGAATGGCCAGTACCTGTACGATCGCAAATGGAGTTTTGAAGCTACAGCAGATGGATTTAAATGTGGAGTTTGTGGTCTCGAGTATTTGAAAAGGGACTGTGTGGTCGCTCACATCAAAACTCGTCATGCAGGTATAATTGAAGTCTGTTTTATTACTAAAGTCTTTATTTATTCAATAAAATTAAAACGACTCAAAATGACCATATTTCGTTTTAATAAAATTAAATATTTTGCTTTGAATTGCAGTTGGGAAAGTGTTCGTGTGTCATTTGTGTGGGAAGGATTTCTGCCGGAAACAAGCATTCGAACAGCATATGACGACTCATTCTGATGCTCGTCCTTGTCTTTGTGATGATTGTGGTTCGTCATTCAAATAATCAAATTGAAATATTAAAAATAAATCAAAGAAATTAACAATTATTTTTTTATGTAGGGAAAACTTTTAAGACAGTCCACACCCTGTACAAACATCAAAGGAAAACTCATCAGGAGCTCAAGTTTGCCTGTCATTTCTGTCCAAAACGATTTAAAACTGACATTGGGCTTCAAAAACATTTAAAATCCCATTCCATTGAAATTGTACCCATTCTAAATTTGTGAAACACAAAATATTTTTAATTTACAAATTTATAAATTTCACACAATTGACAAGTTTTAGATTGTAATTTTGTGCAAGCATCACGTCAGACCATTATTTTGTGCTTTTATGATGTAGAATGACAGACTTGTAGAAATTTGACTGGCGATTAAAGTGTATAATTATATTGCGTTTATCATACGAGCCATGACTTTGGCTGTTTACAAACCAAATATTTATTGTATCTGGATGTATTTAAACAAGGAATCTGACTCTCTAAGTTTTTACTAAAGCCTATCAAAATGTCCTTGGGCTGTGTAAGAAATGCAGGTCTAAAGGTAGCTCCATGAAGTTAAAACGCGCTATGTTGGTTTTGACTCTTTCCACTACTTTCTGCTTGTGTATAAACAACAGGGATCAACAAACTTCCTGCTTTATCTGTCGACTTTGACTGAGTACAACTTTGAACGAAATACAATCATCACGTCGTGATATTTGTAAAGATTCTGTGATACCTTTTCTGTTTTGCAATGTCATTGTCAATTTGTATATCATCTAAATTTATACGAGGTAAATAATTTGGTTACGTATTAAGATTTCAGACGAAATGGAACTTCAAAGGTGTAAATATTTTTTTGACGGAATTAATTCTAAAATTTACTAGGATGTGCTCAAGGTTTGTATAGGAGCAACAGGAACCGACACTTTGGACTTAGATCTCAGTATTCGAGGTACTTTCCAAAATTCACATTTAAGCTTGATTTTTGATTTGTCAAAAAAAGCCGACAATTTAACCTGTAGGAGTTAGACCAACAGAGATGACGAATTCAAAGTCACATTATATTTTTTTTATACATACACTTGAAAAACGATGACTTAGATTTTATTTCAAATACGAATGAATATATTAAAGCGTTCTCTTTACAATTTTGAAATAATCTAAATATAATTCAAATTTTTCGGCAAATACTTTAGCAACCTATTGGCAGCTCAGTTGAGCACATCATGTGCTGGGTACTCTCAACAAAAAGGAAGGAGTTTAAAAACAACAGGAGAAAACGTTGTTTTCAAAAAGGAAGGTATGCACCTGAACATTTAATTATAAATGAAGCCTGTGCCACCTAATTTTAAAGTGATTATTAACATTGAAATATAAGATTTCAAAACACTTTTAAAATCCAAGTATTTTGGAAATTTTATAGATACGCCGGCTGCAATTGGAGCCCTGCGATGCTTGATGACAGTGTACGATGCCATGACACTGCCCATATATACTTTAATGCGGAAATCCGTTGAAAATTTTTCAGTCCCTTATGCTACAAAAGTAAGTTAAAACCAGATGTTGTGAATATATTTAAATATGGCTTGTAAGAGAGTACGCTTGAATGGCTTGTCACAATTTTTTTAAATGGTTAAACTGTGTGACATTTGAGGCTTTATCATTTGCTATTCAAGGTTAAAGTCGAATAATACCATGTCGCTTAATGGAAACTTGAATGTTGCAAGAAATAGTACTAGTAATTTTTATTTAAAAATAAACGATACTCCAAGCTTCCGTGTTTGTTTAAGATCATCATCAGGTATCAGAATTAGTGGTTAACATTTCATGTTCAACCTCTATTCAAGACCTATTTTAACTACTAATCATGATCCCTGATGATGATTTAAAATTAAATGGAAAGCTTGGAACATCGCTAAGTTTTAAATAAAAACTGCTGTTTCTTGCACCATTCACGCTCTGGCAGTATTTATGTGACATTTCTCTAAAAAAATTTCGAATGTAATTTCGCTGGGCGAGTATTTAAAGAATGCTGAATTTGGAATGATTTTATTAGTTTAAGGTGGAAGGCAAGAATGAATGGCGATCTACACTACCAAAATGTAATCTTACTCTGGAGATGGAACAGAATAACATTGACACTTTGGAAAAGCTTTTTTCATATTCTGTCACAAAATATGGGAACAAAAAATGTTTAGGTCAGAAACTGTAATTACCGTCATGCAAATGTGGAAGAGATCTAAAGACACTATCACTACAAAGAATTTGTCCAGTTACAAAACCAGAATGTAAAATTATTGAATGTGAACTTTTCCATTTTTTTTCTAAGGAAGCCGTCCAGTAATAAGCCAAGATGATGGTATCGGCCTATTGAGGAAAAGAGAGCTGGGCGACTACCAATGGAAAACTTACAACGACATGAATGACCTGACTGAAAATTTGAGTTTAAACATGCGCCATGCTCTTGGCCTAAAGGAAAGGGAAACAATCGCCATTTTTGCTGACACCAGAGAAGAATGGCTTATGACAGCTTTTGCTGCTTTCAAAGCAAACCTGGCTGGTACAATTAATTCAATTCAAATTTGCCTGGTCAAATGTGGTGAAGAGATTAGTAGAATTAAATCGTGACTCATTTTGAATTTTCCAGTTGCAACCATTTTCACTGCTCTGTCAGACGAAGGTGTTGTCCATGCGGCCAATGAAACCGAAGCTAGTTGTCTCTTCACTTCGGATGACCTCTTACCCAAATGTGGTGACCTGATTAGTCAGATGCCTCGCATCAAAACTATAATCTACATGGATAAACCTGGAACTCCTTTGAATTTGCCTAAGACACTTTCACCTGTTAAAATCCAGCCACTATCCAAGTTGTTCAAGTTCAAGCCCGAGAGCAAAATGTCAGAAAGTGAAGGTACAAAGAGCTGTAATTTATTTAATTGAAAAAGAGCGTTCTGAAAACTAGGATTAACAGTACAGGCCAATTAAAATTGTAGGAAATTTTTTTAGCTGGTACAAAGCCAGGACCACAGGACACAGCCATTATCATGTACACATCTGGCTCAAGTGGCAATCCAAAAGGAGTAATATTATCACATCATAATGCAATTAGTGGCCTCAAAGGAACTGCAGGTTAGGGAAAAAAAAGTAATCGAATTGAATTGGTCAACTGGGATATTTTATTTTATTCTCCTGCTTTATTTTTCTACTTTTCCATACACGTCAAACAACCAGACTCATTGGACACATTCCATGCTCATCATAGAATCTCAAGAGCCAAGAAGAATAATTATCTCGCTGTAAGTATTTAGTCAACCCATTTAACTAATCACTAATCAGCATTGCACAACACATGTCCTTTTGAGAGTTAATTGCAAATCAGAATTAACTGATGAGAAGTACTCGTTACACAAGAGAAACTTTGAAAGTCCATTAAGTGATTAATTTTATCTATTGTTGAAAACAGTATTTACCAGTGGCCCATATATTTGAGCTTACCGCTGAAGCATTGTCACTCTTTGATGCCTGTGAAATTGGTTTCGGTACACCCACCACACTCACAGATGTCTCCCCTGGTCTTCTGAACGGTTCAAAAGGTGACGCGACTTTATTAAAACCCACCAACATTATTGTTGTTCCGGTAAGAGAATTTTAATCAAAGTCCAATTCAGTTTCAAAATTTATACTAATCAACAATTAATTCTTCCTTTGACTTGAATTAAAGTGAAAATGCTTTGAACTAAATGTAACTCTGTCATTTGCAGTTAGTTCTGGAACGGCTGACAAAAGCAATTCAAACAAAAATTAAGGAAAGGGGTGGAATATTTCCACATCTCATGGACCTGTTCTGTGACTACAAGGTCAGATGGCGACAACGAGGTCATCCAACGCCATTACTGGATAAATTCTTCTTTAGTAAAATTAATGTTCTACTTGGAGGTGAGCTGAGGTATGACTTTCAAAAATTTATTAAGAATTTTGAAAATTTTAAATTCATTTCGGTTCAACAATTTTTATGTAATCGAAACCTTAAAATGAGATGACTTTTTAATTTAATTTGTTAAATATTGTTCAGACTCATGATCTGCGGTGGGGCACCGTTAGCTCCACAAACACACGAATTTGTTCGTACCGTCTTCTGCGATCATTTGAATTCTGGTTATGGCCTTACAGAAACTTCTGGATGTATTTCATCAAATGTTGGTATGAAGACAAATACAATCAAAATGTTCACAAATTTAACTTTTATGATGCCAAAGAAAGACACTTCAAAGTAAAATTCACCTAGCTAAACTGTCCTTTCTTTTCACCTGCTTTTCTCAAGATTCTTCGAAAAACATTCTTTGTTTTTTGGATACGTGATTTTAATCTAAAGGAAATTGTGATCGATTAAATCTAGCTGGAGATCATTTGTTGGGAAGAGCTGGCTCTCCTACAAATGGAGCAATATTTCGTCTTGTCGACTGGGAAGATGGTGGTTATAGAAGCGATGACAAACCGTTCCCTCGTGGAGAAATTATCATTGGAGGTGAAAATGTTGCCATGGGTTACTTCAAGAGACCAGAAAACGAGGACATTTTTGTTGAGCAAGGAGTTCGCTACATGAGAACAGGAGATGTTGTGGAGATACAAGATGACGGAGTCATCAAAATTATAGGTAAATTCGCTGGTTACCAAGTCAAACCACAAATATTTCAAACATTTCCCATTTTTTCAAGTCGTTTCGGTTCCACGAAGGTTGCAGATAGTAGCAAGAAATTTTAGTCTGAATTTTGATGAATTTTATACAGATCGTAAAAAGAACATTGTCAAACTCTCATCAGGCGAGTTTCTGAGTTTGGGTAAAATAGAATCAATTTTGAAGTTGTGTCCTCTCGTTGAAAATATCTTTGTCTATGCAAACCCCTTGTTACCAAATGCCGTGGCAATCGTCGTCCCAGCAGAAGCTGAGGTATTGTGTTTCAAAAATCTCTCAATTTTAGTTTAATTTCGATATTATGACGAGTAGTTCAAAAATGATTTTGATAAATGTTTTTCAGGTCAAACATTTGGCCAAGACTTTGGGTAAACTGGACAACTCAAGTTTTATAGAATTACTTGAGGATCTTGAATTTGTTCAAAATTGTTTGCTAAAAATACAAGAACATGCAAAAGCAATGAAATTGAGTAGACATGAAACACCACGAGAAATTTACATGACACCAGAATTGTGGACACCTCAAAATGGACTTGTGACAGCATCTCTCAAACTCAAACGAACCAACATCCAAGCCAAATTCCAAGACCAGTTGGATCATCTATGCTCACGAATACCTAAAGCTTAGCATGAAAACTCGAGTATGTTTTTTACTTAATCAAGACTTTATTACTATTTTTGGTTGTGGCAACTTTTTAGCCAGATGCATTTTGTAACTACAATTAGGATTTATAATGGGTTATTTAAATTTACCCGATTTTTTCACAAACTTAAGTATCTACAATCACATTTTAGGTGAAATAATAAAGATTGCAAGAACGTGGTAACTTGACGTTATTCTACAAACTTTTACATTCCACATTAATTTATTAGATTTCAATAAATGATGCATTAACAAATAGTCAAGTGTACAGGACGTTGTTCTCAACATATCATTGTCTACATTCCACAGTGAATGTGCCTAAGCTGTAAACATATTTTTCAATTGAAATTTAATTGTTATCAAAATCCACACTAAAAGTTGTTTAAATGATAAAAAGTCTCGAGTCATGTTCAATTTTTAATGACACCAGTGGAAGTACTCACCAAGAACAAACGAATATGGTGGATCAGAAAAATGATTTCTGAACATGGGACAAATTAATGTAAGCTAGATGAGAAGGAGAATGAGGGCTGTCATACCTGACCCATGATTCCAGATTCAGATTGATTGATGGGATATTTATCTGCTGAAAATATTGGCTAGGTGGAAGCCACACATAGTGGAACTTATTTGAACATGTCGTCAATCACATATTTTTGACAGCTGATTCAGAATATGAACAACTACAAGTGGTGCCAAAATGATATCCAAACTTACGACGTATAGACCTGTGACTCGGAGAACGTAGAAAACTGCACTTGAAATTCAACTGCGAGACCTGAATATAAAAGTTTTTAGCTCACAAACTCACAGTTTAAAACCCAGAAATAAAGTTGAAACCCTTATGATGGCTGCAATAGGAAACAAAAGACTGGTCCTTCAACTGTGCCTATTGCTAAACTTGTCTTTTATTCACCTGGCGCAGAATAGTACAATCAAAGTAGGAAAACAAGAAAGGTCGTTTGTAGTACCAAATATCCAAGTGGTCAATGACTACGCTGCACTCCTTGGAGAAGGACCATATTGGGACAAGGAAAACAATAATTTGTACTACGTAGATGTCAATGGAGGAGAATATTTACGTCTGAATGTAGTCACAAAACAACTAGATAGAATTAGTGCAGGTGATTTAGTCAGTATCATCATTCCCTATCAAAATGAACCAGGAACTTTTATTGTGAGCAGAAGGAATGAAGTATTGAAATTGGATTGGGATTTGCAAAGTACGACAGTTGTTGCCTCAATCTCACCTGAGTTGGAAGGTAAAGAGAGATTAAATGATGCAAAATGTGACGCTAGAGGGAGACTGTTTATTGGTTCCATTTTGGAAGGAGAAGATGATGATGGAATTGAAGACAATGGAGGAAGTTTGTACCGTCTAGATGGAAATGAATTTACGAAGATTTCTACTGGCTATACCATAGCAAATGGGATGGCCTGGAGTAATGATGCAAATCATACCAAACTTTTCTTAAATGACTCTAGAGGACGCAAAATTTACGCTTTTGATTATGACATTGAGACTGGTACAGTTGGTGAGTGTAAAATTTAACCAAATAAAAGTATCCAATGTTACATTATAGTTTTACTCTAATGACAACTTGTACACTTTTTCACTGTTTCTTTGTTGTCACTTCAATTCTTATTTCGAACAGCAAACAAAAGGCTTTTAATTGACTGTGACCAAAGTCCCGACTTTGTTGCTGGTGAATCACCTGATGGGATGGTGATCGATGAGTTTGGATTCCTTTGGATTTGTATGATTAGAGGAGGGCGGATAGTAAAAATCGATGTTGATACTGGTAATTCACCAACAAATGTCTCTAGCTTATAGTTCAAAAGTTCAAGACTTGATTCAAAATCAAAATTTTATTTTTATTTTTGACAGCTCGAGTTGTGGACCAAGTGCCACTGCCAAATAATGGACTACCAACGTCCATGGCTCGAGGATTTTATGAAGGTCGTGATGGTTTGTATGTGACTACAGGTCAAGAAGATACTAGTCTCAAACCAGATGATGGTAAAATTCTGCACATTTCATTCCAAGGTGCTCAAGTCAATACTTTTGTGCCTTAAGCAAATGTCCACTTTTCCCCTGAGATTCAGTTTATCCTGCAGACCTTTTATTACTAAGAAAATGTTATTTGTGAATTAAATGAATTGACTAGATTAAAATCAATTGTACGAAACTAGTAAATTCTACTTTGCATCTTTTTCTAACTGGAAGGTCCGTAATCAATAAATTTGTTTGGAGACAACTTCAAATTGATTTTAACCTTTGATGGCAACAATACAAGGCGTAAGTTCAAAGGTTGGCCCCGCAGAACTTTTAGTATATTTTTAAATTCGATATGTTAACAAAAAGTTTTTGGGCATTTTCTAACTAAATCCAAAGAGGTCAGAGATTTTGTACATAATGAAGTTTCAATGTTGCCTTCTTAAAAACTCACCCACCGAGTTATCCATGGGTCGGATCATGAATTTAGTGTATAACAGATGCTGGAACTACTTTTAATTATGAGGGTAAAATGGCTTCAATGTCTTTCAAAAGAGGATCCGACCTGAGTAGCAGAATCGGGTGCCCTCGCTTTAACAACTTGTTACCTTCAAGTCCCGAAGTTCGAGATGATCAACTAGATTTCAAAACTCTGTCCGGATGCTGATAAGGACATTAGACACTCGAGTTACAATAAAATCAATAAAGTTGGGTGTAGAGATCCTCTCCATCGTATGGAAATTCCCAACTTTAATTCCCACATCTGGAACTGCCTTCATCTTTAGTTTCAATTCCTTCCTCAAATCTCTATTTCTCCAACTTGTTGAAATGACCATTGCTTCCATTTTGACCAACTTGAAATTTTGAGGAACTTGAAATGCGCGCTCGTAAATGACAGTAAAGAAAATCACAAAATTTGTTGCTACCAGATAGGCGAATATGGAGACAAGCGGATAGAGTGCAAATATCTGGATTGCAAAAACAGTACAAAATATCCCCATAATCAGTGATTGATTTTTGACTGTGAAGATGATCCAACAATTTGCTAGATTGAACAGTTGGATGAGAACTTGGAGTTTACGGATGCCCAAATAAATTTCTTGGATGAGTCTGAAGTTAGAGGCGCCATTTGTGTTGTCTCTAATGCAAATCCACATTTCAATATTTCTAATTAGTAACTTCCTTCTTACTTCTAGTAAATATTTTAATCAATTGGCAGTACCTCTCATCCAGTTTCATTTCCGATGTGACCCAGCGAACCTTTTCAAAAAAGAGGAGGTGACTAATGAGAACAAAGAATCCGTTCATGGCCGAATGGATGAAAAGTCCACCTTCGATTAAGATTGAGATGAAATAGGTCCAGTAATTTTGAGAGGAGGATGGGAGTACTGAGTAGAGTAACTGCATACGAGTGGGATCAGAGAAAAGGAGTAATAGGAACATGAGGGCGGTGAAGGGAAATGAAATAGGCAGGAAAATAGCCAGTGATTCCTGAAGTGAATATTTCCATATTCTCCAACTCCTTTTGTTAACGTTAATTTTGGTGCCTAAGAAAATATTAGACCAAAATCAGGTTGCAAAAAAAACTTCAGAATCAATTTTTTGAACAAATCGACATATTTACTGCCGGACTAGGGAACTGACCACTAACCTGGAACAGTTTGGTCGCTTCCAGCTACATCAAATAGATGATTAAAAATGATCAAGTTGATATCAGGAGTTTGGATAAATCCGACAAAAGTCCAATAGTTGGTGATGGTTGAACCAATCACGGCTGCTGCATGAACGACGATGTTTCCAATTGAAAAATATTGTTCCTTGTAGAGTAACGTTTGAACAAGGCAGATGTTTAAACGAAAATTGTTTAAGAGACACAGAAGATAAAGAACGTTCCACAATCCTTTTTTAAACTTGTTTGGTTGATTTCTAATCAGTCCACATTTGAAATCAACTTGAATTGGAATGAAATTGAGATACGAACTAAATGCAAGAAGTTTGAAAGTCAATTTGGCTTCTTCCCGTGACAACATTTTACAAATACAAATTCATCACACGATTTACTTAAATTATATTCAAACACAAAACTCTTTCAAAATTGATATATCAGAATCTTCACAAAGAGATTTCAGAGTCGGAAAATTTATATAAAGGAATTTTGGAATTAAAACTGACTAGAATTTCATCGTTTGAGAGTATGAAGAATTCTGTGTGACTTTGTCGACGTCTCAAGTTCACTCCATTATCAGAGATCAGCGCTAACGGAGAAACGATTGTTAAGTCAAATTCCAATTAGCGATACAATTAGATTTGGGCTTAGATATTGACTGTACTAATCGAGACTCATTTACAGTCGTACCGATAAGGCTAAATGGATTAAGTTGATGATGACCATTTCTGATTCACTAGCAGGTTCTCTCGAATGCCAACCATTCGTCAAATGAAACTAAATTCTTGCCATATTCGTATCTTAAATATTATTTTCTTAATCGAAACTTTATTACCTAGAATTCAAATATAAATATTTGGACCAATCAGATTTAGCCAAATTGCTGCAAATGCCACATTTATAACAGAAAATTAAACGGGATTTTTGAAAACATTTTCTAGACTAGGACTAGTTTATTTATGTCACACTTTTGGAGTAGTTGAAAATATATTGAATTCTAATTTCCCTCATTTTCTAACCCATAAGCACAATTCTGATGAGTTATTTGAAGATGAAACAAGCTAATCGGTGGGTGTATATTTTGAAAATTTAAATTGAAATTTTCAATGAACATTCTACCCAACATTGTCCGCCAGCTCAAAATTGCGAATTTTTACATTACAAATATTTTCAGCGGTTGATAGTCAGACTATCGTAGTCTGATGAGTCTATCATTTTTATGTATTTTTTTATTATCTGCAATTTTAAATAAAACAAGTTGATGTTACTAGAAATTAAGAACTGTCAACATCAAAGACCATTGGAACTAGAGCTCCATTTCGGGGCAAACCAAATCCTGTCCCGTCCTCGTAGGAGCTCTAGTTGGAACCTCCTTTTGCAGTGGCCAAAAACGTAACCCGTTCATTTATAAAAAAAAATATTTTCAAAATTTTGAAAAGTAACACTCCAGGTTCGTGCGGGTAGGCGAATTAACGCTGAAAAGTGTCTGGAAAAAAAAACCTCCGCTTCGCTCCGGTCGACACGAAATGTCTTTTCTCCAATTGATATTTTTGCGGCTCCAATTGATTTATTTGCGGCACCAATTGATTTTTTGGGGGCCACAAACATATTAACCCTATTTTTTTGGCCAGAGAATTATGCAAAATGTTTTTTCTGGCCGGAGATTAAATTTTTTTACCCTGAACTTATTTTTAATGTTTTCAACCGTTATACAAGTGGTTGTATATCTTGTAACCACAAATCACTGCGTCACTTGACAAGTCGTTACAAATCATTTCGTCACAATGCAAAACTACGTCGTCACAAGTGGACAAAATCATTTGGTCACATTGAAATTTTTATTATTTAATGAAGAAAGTATAATTGGGGTAAAATTTTAACCAAACTACAACTAATCACAAGAACCTCCGGAGTGAAAATATTTATTTTGGAGTGAAAATGATTTTTTTGGAGTGAAAATGATTTTTTTGGAGTGAAAATGATTTTTTTGGAGTGAAAATGA
>JAQHQX010000003.1:0-41660 GCA_034694425.1 Arrhopalites sp. Gr-Col-00791
ACAAACTCGATCGTTGTGGCCTGCAAATGTCTCCGTAAACTTCAATTATTTATCCAAATCTTCAATCAAAGCAACTCGTCCATCACATTCGGTATGAGGGTCGTCTGCTCCAGCGCCTCAATTCTTGGTGGGTTTTTCGTGATTCGATATCATTCTGAACATCCACTCATCACTGTCTTAATCAGTCAAGTCTGCCTCTATACGGCCATCTCATTCCTCATTTTCTACAATAAGGCATTTGCCATTCCTCCGAAACTGGGCGACATTTCAAAACAGATTTTACTGGAATGTCAGAACCTGGAAGTCGAGATCATCAACAATATCCCCGATCCCTCAACATCGACTCGCACTTCCAAGTTCACTTGGAAGACTTGTATCAAATCGTTAAAGTGTCGAATCGTCACTTCTGAACTCAAATCAATTCCTCGATTTGGAATAAAAGTTGGGAGTTTCCACCAAATGGAGCGAATGTCCACGCCCATTTTCATCATCTTTGTCACCATTTCGTTGGGTCGTCTCCTCGTCGCCACAAGATGAGCACGTTTCATCCAACCGATGTCCACTGATCCGTATGCTTGAAAAGCATAATTCTTGTGAAAACCCGAATATCATAATGTGAACATTTAAATTTCTCCCCTTAATCAACTCTTCTTTGGCCATCTTTAGGCACCATTTAAACCTTTGAAAAATATTTTGAGTGGGTGGAAATAAATTACCAAGTTTTGAAAATATGTTCGAGTGAATGATGAAACCTGTCAAATCTCACAGAAACTGAATGCCAGCAAATGACTGGAAAGTGACAATGTCATCTTGTGGACCCCACTCTCCTCCAACTTCCCACATTAAAATTAGCTACGCATATTTCATCAATTTTTGATGAAAATTTTTGCAGTGGATTGCATTTTGCTATTTTTCAACTAGAGTTCTAATGACTACCACTTCGACTATATTGAGTAGTCGGCTAACTGAAAATTTTAAAGGGTGCCAGGAGCAATATTTCTTGAAGATTCTAAATGTTCTAAGTTTTTCTTGTGTCAAGTGAAATGAAAAAGAGAATTATTCTACAATTACGGTGTTAAGTCGAAATGATATAATTTGTACACAATCATTCATCCGGTGAAGAAGCCAAAATTTGTGAAAAATTTAAACGTCTACAAACATCCTGTGCAAAATCAGACTTTCAAAAATGAGCTTGCATTAACTTATGTGACACAAATTTAAGTTTGTTTATTGCTAGCTCAAAGTTCCTCCAACGAAACAAGTGTACAATTAATTAACGATTGAATTAATGCGTTGTAATTTGCAAATGTTAGTTGCCACAAGTAGCAACCCTGAGAATAATTCGTAATTAAATTAAATTTATTTTTCAAAAAAATTGTTCCAAATGAAATACAGTTTTCTTTGGAACCGCGAGTTAACTTGAATCAAATTTTTCCCCTGAGAAAATTTTTTTTATCCAACTTCAAAGTTACATTTTTGTGTATTTACCAAAGAATTCCACATATTTTTAAGAGCGACCATTAAAATTTAATTTTATTGACATCCAATTTTGATAGGAGGACGATGGGGAGTTGATGTTGATTGAGATGGACGGCCAATTTTTTCTCCTCCCGACAACCAAAATCACATCCACCTATTTTGCATTTGTACATTTCCAATCGATTTCCATTCTCGCCACCAATCACTTTTGACCTGAAAGAGGAGTCAGTCAAAGTTTGATGTTTCTTCAAATGAACTTTTAGTTTAGATTTTTGGACTGAACAGTAGGGACATTGAGGGCATTTCCAAGGCCTCTCTTCCCTGTGAACCATCTCGTGTCGTTTCAGACTTGAAGATTGAGAAGCTGAGTATTTACATCCTTTGAACGAGCATTTGTAGGGTTTCTCTTTCGTGTGGGTCCTCATGTGCTTATTGAGGTCGTCACTGGTGACTGTGGAGTAGTCACAAAATTCACATTGGAATTTCTTCTCGTCCAAGTGACTACGGGCAATGTGAACCTTCAAGCTGCTAGATTTTGTAGCCTGGTAGGAGCATTGGGGACAAGGGAAGGGTTTCTCCCCCGTGTGGATCGTCAAATGCTTCTTCATGTCAAATGCTGTTTGGGATTTGTAGGGGCAATGGGGGCATTTGTGTTTCTTGATCTTCTCCTTCTCCTCCCCTCCCAAATGCACAACAGAATGACGATTTAAGTTGTCTTTTGTTTTGGCTGCATAATGACATTCCCCACATTTAAATGACCTCTCATCCGAGTGAATACGAGTCATGTGACTTTGTAAATTGTCATTTCGTTTGGTTGTGAATGGGCATTGGGAACAGGTGAATGGTTTCTCCTCCGAATGAATCATCTTGTGGGTGTTCAGATGGGATTTGTGGGAGAATTTTTTGTTGCATTCACAACACTCGAATGTCTTCTGTTTGGTGTGGACCACCTCATGCTGTTTCAAATTGGAACTTGTAGTGAATGACTTTTGACATTGGGGATGGGGACATTTGAATGGCTTCTCCCCCAAGTGGATCCGAATGTGAACATTGAGATTAGACTTGTGTTTTGTTTTGAAGGAACAAAAGGAACAGTTGACCCTCATGGATTTAGTTGAAGAATTCTCCATCTCCACCTACAGCCACAAAAAACTTAAATTCTTTACAAGGACCAAGTCAACATTTTTGGGTGTCTTCATAATTTTTGAAGCAGAAACACAATTTTGTTTAAATAAATGAAATAAAATAAAATAAATTTCTCAACTAAGAACCCACTTCGTCTCTCTTCAAAGTATCAACGGGAGTTCCAGTCACTTGCAAATTAAAACGACTATTTGATTGTTGACGGCCTCTACTGATGAAAATGATTTAATTTCAGTTTGAGAAAATGTTGTGCGAGCAGAATACTCACGTCAAATGGAAATATTGAATTGTCTTTTTTGTGAATGAATGAAATAGAGAAAATGTTCGTCGTTCAAATCTCTTTGGACGAAGGGAGTTCTTTGTTGTTTGGAACGGACAGAAGGAACAATTGAACATCTTTGAATATCCGTTATTCAATTCAGAGTTGCCGTCTTAAAATTTCGATAAATAATTCTGAGGTTAATTGACAATTACACAGATCATCATTCAATTGTTTTTCAAAATGTCTCACTACAATTTGCTATTCGCTCATAAATTGAATCAAATGAATTTTGTACCTTTCGCTGAGAGTAGAATGAGCAGTCTTCAAAGAATTCAATTGGATACAATTAAACGGTTTCAATTTGATTTAAAATTAAAAATTCAAGTTGGTGTTGGGAATTTTTAATAGGAGTCAAGTTGATGGGATGTTCTTTCAATTGAAAATACTCGAGGAGTGAATGCCCATTTGGTTGTTGGTCGGTTGAGGCTGGATAATTCAAAGGTTTTGGCTCTACCTGAACTCTATAAAAAGACTCGAAAGGGTCTTGGAGGCTCATTTTCTATTTGTGGTGGACATTCCGAGGACTGGGTTTGTCACTTGGGAAATTTTGTTTTGTTTGCACTAGAATGGATTTTACAGTTTGGAAACATATTTTTGATGGGATTTTTTTTAAAGTTTCAAGTTTTTCCAAAAACGGAATAAAAATAAAAATCTATATCTTTATTCAAACTATAGTACAAAGTCTTAGCCCAGCACATTTGCTTTTACATAATTAATAGACTATTTGGAGACAGCTGCATTTTTTTGCCAAAGAAATTCAAATTTTTGGAATGTCTTTTTTTGGGAATAGTATTATTAAAAATATTTTTTTTGCATTCGCTCACAGTTAAATTCAAAATTGCTAGAAGAGACGAATTGAGTCCTGGGAATGTTAACCATGAAACCATTTGAACTGGACCATTGGGTAGACCATCTACGGAAACCAACTCAGTGTCACTAATCACCAGATTTGAAATGAATGAATGAAATGAGTATCATATTTAGACTGGAAATTATTCAAAATTTGTCAGTATTACTGACTCAGTAATTGAAATCATGAAATTGAATGGAAGCCACTTGCACTCAACTGCAACAGATTCAACTACACGAATCCAAATTTATTTCATCAATTTACTAATCCCAAGTATAAACCACAAAAGTTCATGTATTCAACAGCAATCAAATTACGAGACACGTCTCTACCTTTCAAAAACAATTCAGAACGAATTTCAGGTTTAAGATCTGCATAAAGTAATAATTACAATTTAAACTTCAAATATTTATACAAATTGAATTCCAGATAAACAATCAAAATTAAGAAAAAATATTCTTCGTTTTCTCATGAGCCTTTACTAAATTTATTCTGAACTTGAGTTACATTTTCAGATTTAATTTGGAGATGAGGACGATGGGGAGTTGATGTCGATTGAGATGTAGGGCAAATTCCTTCTCCTCACCCACAAAATCACATTCACCAGCCCTGCATTTAAAATGCCTCCTCTCTTTAACCCCAATCCCTTGTGACTTATTTGAATAGTTTCCTCCATTTCCGTGTTTCTTCAAATGAACGTTTAGTTTAGATTTTTGGACTGAAGAGTAGGGACATTGAGGGCACTTCCAAGGTCTCTCTCCCCTGTGAACCATCTGGTGCCTTTTGAGTACTGAAGATTGAGCAGCTGAATATTTACATCCTTTGAACAAGCATTTGTAGGGTTTTTCTAATGTGTGGGTCCTCATGTGACGATTCAATTCGCTGCTGGAGACTGCAGAGTAGTCACAAAATTCACACTTGAATTTCTTCTCTCCCGTGTGTCTACTGGCAATGTGAACCTTCAAAATAGTGGATGTGGTTGATTTGTGTGGGCAATGGGGACAAGAGAAGGGCTTCTCCCCCGTGTGTGTTCTCAAATGACTCTTCATGTTCCCAGATTGAATGGATTTGTAGGGGCAGTGGGGGCATTTGTGTTTCTTGATCTTCTCCTTCTCCTCCTCTCCTAAATGCACCCTCATATGACGATGCAATTGTTTATTTGTTTTGGCTGCATAAAGACACTCACCACATTTAAATGGTCGATCATCCGAATGAATTTGGATCATATGATTTTTCAAATTTTCATTTCCTTTGGTTGTGAATGGGCATTGGGGGCAGGCGAAAGGTTTCTCTTCCAGATGTTTCTTCATGTGGACATTCAGATTGGATTTTTTGTTGAATTTTTTATTGCATTCAGAACACTCAAATTTCTTCTCTTGAGTGTGAACCACCTGATGAGATTTTAATTCTGAAGTTGATTTGAAGGATTTTGTGCATTGGGGATGTTGACATTTGAAAGGTCTCTCCCCCGTGTGAGTCCGAATGTGGTCATTGAGCCTGGACATGCGTTTTGTTTTGTAGGGACAGAAAGTACAGTTGACCATTTTGGACTTGACAGATTCTGCAACTCGTTCTGCAATTGTTACAATCAAAATTAAATAAGAGAGATTAAGAACACTTATATATACGAAATACTTTAATTTAATTCTGATGAAATGACAAAAGCTTGTATTGTCCTCCTAGGAGGACAAGTTAGAGGACAAGTGGCAAGTACTAAAGAATACGATAAAAAGTACATTTTTCAAAATAAACTTACGATTCGTAAGTTCCGAATTATTAAAATCTTCCGATGACGTACAGCACCTTCTGAGCAACCAAAATTTTGCAAGTCCTTAATTCATTCAAATCAACCACACGAGCTAAGTAGTCCAACTACAATCACCAAGACAAAAAGTCTTCTCAAAAATAGAGCAGAATCGAATTTGCAAAACCAAAATTGCCTTAGAATTTCCACTTTTCTCTCGATTTGACTTGATCCACCGGCCAAGGAGTTCTGCTTCCTCCTGCTCTTTTCTTCCGGAATCAACAACAATTTCCGTCTATTTCATATTTAATTGTAAAATGACAACTACAACAGTGATAAAGATATGCAATTAACATTTTATCTGATTTCCTGTGGAGCAATACGTCTGGTTTTGAATTTTTCACATGTCCACAAAAATAGTCAAGCTTATCTTATTTTCAAAATTTTATTTCCGATTTTAATTCCATTATTTTTTTACTTTGGATTTTCAAGACTGTAAAAGATTGGATGGATCATTTTCTGAAACGATGATTAAATTATAACAATTCAAAATTGATATTATAATATATATGTATATATGTTGTCGTTAATGTAAAGAATCAGTTAATCTTAAAGAATCTTATGTATTATTATTATTATTTATGCTAATCTTAAGAATGCCTAGTTCATGTTAAGAATGCTGAATCTGTTTTCAAAAATCCTTTAACCTAACTCGCTGCGCTCGCTAATTCGATGAAACAAACCTCATCTAATCAATATCAAGGCTATCAAAATTAGCAAGTCGTTTGATTATTAATTCAATCTTTAATTTGTCAAAAAAACAGAGTTTTATTTTTGATGATCTTAGAATGAAATTCTTAACATTAACGGATCCTCAGTCAATGTTAAGAAAATGTCTTTACATTAACTAGGCATTCTTAAGAATAACTAATTCTTTACATTAACGACTACAGAAGAAGAAGAAGAAACTTTATTCAAGTCACTGTCGCAAATTAGCGTTGGCCCATGGCCCAGTATACCATATACAAATAATTACAAAGACTTTTTTTGGTTAAATAAAGCAACTAGAGTTTGTTGATGATTATTAGAAATTGAATATTAAGGTGATGGGGGAGAGGGTTTATACTACATCAAAATCATTGGATCGAACAAATCGAATTGCAGTCAAGTGACCAATCATAATAATATTCAAAATTCAAACAAGTAAATAATTTCAAATTTTTGTACACTTTCAAATAACTTTTAAAATGATTAATATTACAGAATTAAGTATGAATGTGTAGTAACATAAATTTCAAGAATAGAATAGAACAGTTAGTAGAACTAGATTCAAATGTAGAAAAATATGAATAAAGCTTCTACTCATAACGACTGCTGGAGTAAAAATTTGGAAGGATGAGCACGTTTCATGCAACCGATGTCAACTGATCCATATGCTTGAAAAAATTCGCCATATTCAGGTGAAAACCCGAATATCGAAATGTGAAAATTTTAATTGCTACCCTTAATCTACTCTCCTTTGGTCATCTTTTGGCACCATTTAAACCTTTGAAAAATATTTTGGGAATAAATTACCGAGATTTGAAAATATGTTGGAGTGAATAATGAAACCTGTCAAATCTCACAGAAACTGAATGCCAGCAAATGACCGGAAAATGACAATGTGGCCTTGTGGACCCCACCCTCCTCTAACTTCCCACACTAAAATTAGCTGCGCATATTTGATCAAAATGAACATTTTTGCACTGGATTGCATCTTGCTATTTTTCAACTAGATCAGTTCTAATGACTACCATTTCGACTTTATTGAGTAGTCGGCTAACAGAACATTTAGAATCTTCAAAAAATATATCTCCTGGCGCCCTTTAAAATTTTCAAAGTTTTTCATGTGTCAAGTGAAATGAAAAAGAGAATTATTCTAAAATTACGGTGTTAAGTCCAAATGATAGAATTTGTACACAATCATTCATCATGTGAAGAAGCCAAAATTTGTGAAAAATGTAGACATCTACATCCTGTGCAAAATCATACTTTCAACAATGATCTTGCATTAACTTATGTGACACAAATTTTAGTTTGGTTATTGCAGAAAGTTCCTCCAATGAAACATGTGTACAATTAAATAGCGATTAAATTAATGTAATTTGCAAAAGTTAGTTGCCACAAGTCGCAATCCTGAGAATAATTCATAATTAAATTAAATTTATTTTTCAGAAAAATTGTTCCAAAAGAAAAACAGTTTTCCGTGGAACTGCGAGTCAACTTGAATCAAATTTTTCTCCTGAGAAAATTTTTTTTATCCAAGTTGAAAGTTACATATTTGTGTATTTACCAAAGAATTCCACATATTTTTCAGAGCAATCATTAAAAATTAATTTTACTGACATTCAATTTTGATAGGAGGACGATGGGGAGTTGATGCTGGTTGAAATGGAGGACCAATTCTTTATCCTCCCGACAACTGAAATCACATCCACCTATTTTGCAGTTGTACATTTCCAATCGATTTCCCTTCTCGCCACCGATCACCTTCGAGCTGAGAGTGGAGCCTGTCCGAGTTTGATGTTTCCTCAAATGTCGATTTAAATTGGATTTTCTTGCTGCAGAGTAGGGGCATTGGGGACAAGGGAAGGGTTTCACCCCCACGTGGATCATCAAATGCTTCTTAATATCAGATGCTGTGTGGGATTTGTAGGGGCAGTGGGGGCATTTGTGTTTCTTGATCTTCTCCTTCTCCTCTCCTCCCAAATGCACAACAGAATGACGATTCAATTCTTCTTTTGTTTTTGTTGCATAATGACACTCCCCACATTTAAATGGTCGATCATCCGAATGAATACGAGTCATGTGTCTTTGTAAATGTCCATTTTGGTTGGTTCGATATGGGCATTGGAGGCAGGCGAAGAGTTTCTCCTCCGAATGAATCGTCTTGTGGGTGTTCAAATGGGATTTTTGGGTGAACTTTTTGCAGCATTCAGAACATTCGAATGTCTTCTGTTTGGTGTGGACCAACTCATGAAGTTTCAAATTGGAACTTTGACTGAATGACTTTTGACATTGGGGACATTTGAATGGCTTCTCTTCCATGTGGATCCGAATGTGGACATTGAGATTAGACTTGTGTTTTGTTTTGTAAGAACAATAGGAGCAGTTGACCATCTTGGATTTGGTTGAAGAATTCTCCATCTCCACCTACAACCATAAACAACTCAATACTTTTACAATTGCCAAGTCAACATTTTTGGGTGTCTTCACAATTTATGAAGCAGAAACAAAAGTTTTTTTTTAAATAGATGCAACAAATTTTGTTGCACAAAATAAAATTAATTTTTCAACCAGAAACTCACCTCGAATCAATTCGTTTGAAAGCGTCAATGGAAGCCCCAGTCACTTGCAAATTAAAACGACTACTTGATTGTTGAAGGCCTCACTGAAGAAATAGGTCAATTCCAGTTTGAGAAAATTGTTTTGGAGCAGAATATTCAAGTCAAATGGAAATGTTGAAAGGTCCTACCTGTGAATGAGTAGAATGTAGAATGTTTGTGGGTCAAATGACTTGACTCAAATGATTCGACTGAAATCGCTCTGACGAAGGGAGTGACTTTTCTGGCAACTGACCTTTTTCTATTTTTATTGTCTCCTTCGAATTCTTGTGGTTTCATAAATGAAACGAATAATCAAATTTTTTGTTGTGGGGATGAAATTTCCTTAAACTTGAACCCACAAAAGGATAATCCTCATTTTTAAACCCACACGAATAATCCCCTGCCTCAGGCTTTTCTTTGAAATTCTAATTAAAAGTCCCAACTCTTTTTGTGCATTGTGTCCTCGAGTGAATTCGAGGGTGTAAGGACGTTTGAAGTGCCCTCGAAAATGGTCTTTGAGGTCCCTTCCGACTCTTTTATAAAGTCCAAATAAAGTCAGAACTCAAGTAGGATCAAGAAGCTCCAACAAAATACTTGTGTCTCAATTCTGAATTTAAATATTTAAATATCAATTCAAAAAGTGTGAACGATTTTATCAGAGGAATCAAATTTAAACAAATTGGGTCACTCGATTCTGGAAAAAATAGGTGGAAATCCTCCAGGGTTGGAAATTTGAATCCAGTTGAAGGTAATTTGAAAATATTTCAACGACAAGACAGTTAATTAAATTTTCTTTGGTAGTTATTAGACTACAAAATATTACACGAGTTTCTTGAATATTGACTAATTCCCTTGAATCACAAAATGATTCAAAATTACACGAATACGATGTCCTACATTTCAAATTATAACCTCTCTATTCGGTTGAATTCATCTTCAAGACAATCCCTCCTGACGATTCTATGGATGTCAAGTAGAATCTCCTTCATTGGCATTCACGGTTAAATTCAAAAATTTTTAGAAGTGACGAATGGAGTCCTGGAACATCGTAAACCCATCGAAATAATCTTTGGACATTTCTTATTCCAGCGAATGATTTAATAAAACTTTTTTAATTGTCAGCGTTTTCACCTCTCCTTTGTCCTCAATAAAAAAGTTAATCGACCAAAAACATGTTTTTGTCAATTAAAAAGTGTCCTTTTGGACATGGACAGGTTGAAACAAGAGGACTGAATGTTAAATTCAGTCAATGTGTAATCTATCAGATACTGGGCCACAATGTGGATTAGCCTTTGGTCATTACTAAACTCTGGAATTAAATAGTTTTGAATAGCAACTACATCCACAAACAACTCAAAACTTTTACAAGGGTTCAATCAACCTATTTGAGGGTCTTTATAACTCAAGTAGATATAAAAGGTTGTTTAAATTAAACAAACACGAGCTTAGATGATGAATGTAAGAAGGCAACTAGCAGTAAATTTCTCAAACAGGAATCCACCTCAAACCAGGTAGTTGTTCTTTAAAATTTCAATAAAAGTTCCAGTCACTTGCAAATTAAAACGACCATTTGATTGTTGAAAGGCCTTGGCTGAATAAAATGGGTTAATTTCAAGTTGAGAAAATTCTATAGGAGCAGAATGCTCAATTCAAAATTGAAATGTTCAAGGGTCCTCCTTGTGAAGTGGATCGAATGTTCGTTGGTCAAATGACATTCATGATTTTTGAATTTCAAGTTGAGTCTACTCTCCATTCATTTACATGATAAACGGATGTTCAAAATAAAATAATTGTGTATTATGAAACATTTCGAAAATTTTCCCTGACCCTTTCCCGTGACTCCTCACTCAGAAATCATAAAATCTGTGTTAGATGTTTGTCTATGATACAGAACAGAAATTGATTGCCCCAAATATTTCATTGTCTTTTATTTGTTCCAAAAAAACAATAACAAAAAATGTTTTAGGTATTTTAAATGTATTTACAATTAATTTTTGACATGAAAAATATTTGATTTTTCTCACGTCCTTGAACTCGACAAGCGAAATTGAAAATGAACGACTTTTACCCTCATTTGACTTGAATTTCTTTGATGAGTCGAGTTGATTTGTAAACGAATGACGAATCAAAGGAACAGAAAAGTAGCGGCCGCATCTGATCATTAATGAAAAACAAGGGGATTAATTTCAAAAAAAAGTGAAGTGAGGGATGTTTGACTGTGTCAACGTCACTCTGTCCATTCAAATGAGGCCAATTTGAAAGAAATAAATAAACAGAGAAGCTACACAAAAGCCAGTTTTCACTCACTATCGCTCATCAATCATCAATCTTCACTTTGTAATTTTCATCAAGTGACCATCACCCTCTACCCAAATGAGACAACCTATTGTTCACTATTGACTATTGATGACATAAATTGACCCACACTGGGATATCCTCTGTGATTTCCCATCTTTTCATCACTCCCGTCTCCATTATCCCAACTGTTCACAACCAATAATCAATTTTAAACCTGATGTGATCAATCAAAATTAAAATCAATTCAAAATTTAATTTAAATCCTCACGAAAAACTTGTGAATTTTACATTTAAAGCTTCGAAGTGAGACAAATCATTTTATTAATTTTGTTTCAATTATCATTAACTCATTGAAGAAAAATCAAAGTACTATTCAGTAGAAATTGGAAATGTTGGATTTGATTTAGATCTTTTCTACTTTTTCTAAAATCAATTCCATCACAATTACTCGATCCTTCAGTTGTCAGTTGACCAAAAAAATTTCGTCACTTCCCAAATCAATGTCCACATGTTGATATTGACGACAGAAGATTTTCTGATAGACATGAGGTCATTTCGTAGTGACCTCGACTCAACAGAATAATGAAAGAGGATTTTGGAATTTTTGGCAGGGTCTATGATTAGAGATTTTTGTACGATTTAAATATTTGTCTTAGATAAAATAAGCGTCATTTAATCCCTTTACGCTCTACAAACATTCTGAGAAACGTACAACATTTTAAAGATTGAAAGTAAAATGGTTAATGATAAAGGATCAAGTTGAAGTTGAACATCAAGTAGGAAGATGAATAGTAGAAACATGTCAAAACAATTTGTCTGTTGATTGTTAGTACCTCAACAAACGAAACGAGAGGTGTGAGTTGACTAATAAAAATTGTAAAGGTGCAATTAAGCTGAGTTTCTCAACTCTCAAAAAAACAATTTTGGAGTTTGCACGAACAAGGAAAAATCAAAACGAAGACTGAATTCCCAATTGCTAATTATTGGCTTGTTCATCGTTTGTTCGTTGACTCTTTGAAAAAGTTTTTAAATTGTAAAGATCATGTACAATTTAAGTACACATTAAAGTGTTTGGGCGTTTGGATTTCACAGGTGGACGATCTTCCATCATCCACACTCCACTTCCCCTCCAAAAGTTAAAATATTAACATAAACATAAACACCCCAAGATATTTAACATTATCGATCGGATCGACACGTCGCTCGTATTCATTTAGCATTTAGCATTTAGCTCCATTTATTATTTGCAATTTGGGAAATTGTGTCAAACTCAAAAAAAATATGAATTTGAATTTTTACATTTTGCTGACTCAAAAGTTTAATAATGATCGAATAGTCCCATTAAATATGTAGAATAATAATTAAAATTAATTTTCAATTTCAAATTTGGCCAACTCGAATTGAAATATTATCCACCATCAAGAAGAGTTGAACATTAAAGATGAAACATGAAAATTAAAATGCTAATTAAATATCAGAGACAGAATGCCGACTGCACCTCATTAATCAAATTCCTCAATTTTTATTGAATCTTCATCCTCACCTCATGCACTTTGTATCAAGTCCCACTAGACAAAATATGGTCAGTGGTCAATATCTCCAACTTTAATTGATATTCAGTCTTGACTTTGGCCATTATCAATGAATGCAAAGCTCATTCGCTGCTTTGTACAATTAAATCAAAACGAGTTAGAGTTAGATGTGATCAAATATTTTAACAGTGGAAACTACTAGCCCCTCCTGTTGATTTCATGTTCATCCTCCGGCACTTTAATGTCAGACCAACAATTTGTTTCCTTTTCCAATTTTTGGATTTTAGATTTGACAGAAATTTAAAGAAACTGAAACCATCCCCCTTGACTCATGACTCGATTTGACTTGACTCATGATACGTTTACCCACCCCCTCCTATTTAATGGGTGTATTAGAATTTCAATTTCAATTAAAATTACATACAATTACAACAATTACTCACATAAGCATAAAAAACAATACAAAACTTTAGTTTAATATCACAAAACCACATTTTTAAAAAATAATTAGTACAAAAAAACCATCTGTTTCAAATTCCTCAGACTTACACTTTCAACTTTTTCTCGAATTAGGAAATTTGAAAAGTGAAAACTTGCTGTACTTTTTTTTACGAATTAGAACTGTAAATAATTTGAAACTTGTAATTTCATTTTTTTATTCAATGAGACTTATTTTGTATTCAAGAAACTTGACTAGGACAAGGATGAGAAGTGCCGAGTGACTTGCTCATCAAAATTATCAATTGATGCTCTAGTCTAGTCTAGACTTGAAGCAATGGACAGTTGAATTGGATTAGTTTGAGGTATGTGGTATTTCCATAATCATGAGGGATTTTTTTGAAAATGAAAGTGAAGATTGTTGTGTGGTGAGTATGCGGTGATTTTCTTCTTTGCAAAAAGTTGCAACTTGGTAAAATGGAAATTAGAATTAGGATTAATGGGAGTTTGAGGAATAATTGACAATTATTATTTGGTTGATTGTAACTAGATCCCCATGTAGATTTTAGATTTGGATGTGTTGGAAATGGAGATGGGGATGACCAGACGTTTTGTATTTGTGGTGATTGTGGGGTTTTGGATTGTGGATTGTTGGGGTCCCTCCCTCAAATCCAAGTAGAAGTTCAAAGTAGAAGCTGTCAAACTCTCCCATTGTCAGTTTGTATATTGTGTATTTACTTGTAGTTACGTTGTTTATGTGTTATGGTGAGTCGTCACCCTTTACCTTGACCCACAGACAGATTGTGGCCAATGTATTGCATTGTCATGGGAATGCGAATGAATGGACAAGGGGATGGTACATGTTCACTGCACAACAAAATGTGTGGTGCAGAGTGTACGAGATAATTTTTTTTGTGGGTTGTAAAACCGGTATGAAATGCATGAGGCACGGAAAAAAATAAATTTCCACTTTCTTCTTCTGCTTTTGACTCTTCAATTTCCTTCCATTGACCGACTCTCTTCCCTTTACCTTCTACCTTTTGCCTTTTGGCTTTTGCATTTTGCTTTGGATTTGTCTTGGCTGAGTGGTGGTGAGTCAGTATTTGCATGTGTATAAGGTGTAGTCTTGATGTTGGTATTCAAGTTATGTTTGTGCTTGTGCTAGTGTGTGGATATGTGCAAGGTATATCAAGTATAGACAAGAAATATGGTCAATATTCTTGCTGGGGTTTTTTATACCTGAAGGATATGAAGAGATGAAAAGGGTGCAAGATAAAATCTCGTTAGTTCGTTAAGTCTTAGGCAAAGATACAAACAATCTGCTCTTATCCACTTACATTCCTGTTCAATAAGTGAGTGAACCAACGTCCAACTGAAAATACGGAGAGAGTGAATTGTGTGTGGATTTCGTCTTGTGTATCTTCGATTTTACCTTTTTGTTGAATTTTTTGGAAATTTGGAAATTTTGATATTTTCCATTTAATTGGACAGACTAATTAATTATGTGTGCCCAAATTGGATAGTGTAAAAGTATGTGATTTTATTTTTAAAATTCTTCGAAAATGAAGAATTTGTACAGGAGACAAGTTTTTGTGGGAATCTTGTTCTTGTGCATGGTGAGTGAATAGAAAATATGTTTTGTGTTTCTTTATCATTGTTTTAATTTTATTTCAATTTAAATCATCAAACGAAGTTTTCATTCTGTGGAGATTCAACTATTAAGAAATTTTTCAAGTTGCAAGTTCCTACATCAAGTTTTTAAAATTGGCAAAATATTTTCAATTTTCAATTTGGAATTGGAATTATCAAATGTGATTTGAAAATTTTGGGGCTATTTAATTTGTCATCTGATTGAATTTTTTTGGCTTAATGTTTTGTAGTGATTCAGATTAAGTGGAATTATAGTTAATTGCATTGCACTGGCAGGTGATAAAGGGGCCGCTTTACCGTTTGAGTTTTTGTAGCAGCAGCTTTTTTATTGTCAAATGGTTTTTAGTCTATTTAAAAAGTTTTTGAATGTGAAATTATCAGAATATTAGTTTGATGTCGGTCAGTAGTTGTTAAGAAAAAAATAATTTGTATGGTTTTTAATGTCATGTGCAATTATGATAAAGTATTTTGAGTAAAAACGAAGAGATTCTTAATACTATTGTTGAAACTGGAGATGTCAGTTAATTATTTAAACATTTTGATGAATCAGTTGGAATAACCATTTAATTTTCAAAAACAATTTGAATTCAAAGTTCATTGAAATTTGTTAAAGTTAAAGTGAAACTTAATGAATCGACAAGTGTCCTCCGAACTCAAGTAAATGGGGATTCAACTGGATTGGCCCCCCAACCAAAATTGATAGCCGAATAAATCAAATACAAAAATTTAGTTTCACAAAAAATTCTTGGATTTTAATTCGATTTAAATTTTACTGATTTCCAAAACTACTTGAACATCTCACATTTGGAATTTGTAGACTTTTGAATTTATTGCTTAAACAACATCTCTTAATTGTGCATCGTTTTGTTTAAACAGGGGGCTTAGTAATTAAAAGTGATTGGATGGATCTGATTAGAAAATTTTGAATTTTGCAATTTCCAGATTTGTTCCTTGACAGCTGCCATAGGAAAAAATGAGACCGAGGAAAGCCCAACAAAAAATGTCACCGAAACTGAAACTGAAGGTTAATTTTTTTTAAGTTTCTATTTTCTCAAAAACCATTTTTCAAAAAAATCTCAGAGAATTCTTCAACGAGTTGAAAATTTCAAGACAAATGAATTAAATATTGAAATTATGAATAAAAACACTTTTAGTTTCGGAGGGGACAAGAAGTAAAAGGAATCCAATTTCAAATATCGCGCGACTTCTCTTCGGTGGTACTTACGTCTCAGTGCACATCGGTACGAAAAATGTGTCATTGCATTTGATTTAAAAATGAAAATTACAAATTATTTGATCCAATTTGAAATTAAAATTTAAAATTTAATTTTTTTAAAGGAAACATGATCCCAGATCACCCACTCGTCCGCTACCCAGCCCCAATCCAAGCATCAGCTCGGAATATGGATAATGTAATTGCTGCTGTTCCAGGTATGAATGGCCGAAGAATGGAATCCCCTTCAGTTTTCCATCCAGGAAGTCATCCCTTAGGACCAGCATCCCGTATCTCCCAAGGCTACAATGAGCTCCAAAGACTTTACAATATCCATTCACAATCCCAACCATCACATCAACCATCAAACTTCCAATGGAATTCCAATTCCTTCATGAATCCTTCATGGAGTGTCAGTAATTCTCCATCCAATTTTTTACTTCAAGATCATCGACCTACATTCAATTATCCACCATCGAGCCAACAATCAGCAGATTTTTCAAGACAACCCTTCTACCCCCATACAATGCAAAGTCCAGGTCTACCAGGTCCTAGACCATTTTCCCAATCCTTTGCCTCTTATCCTACAACACCAGCACCCCCACAATTTTCCCAATTTCAACCTGGACCATCCACAAACACGTGGTCATCCTCCTCATCAACTCCTTGGCAATCAGGTCCATTACCATCAGACTCAGGCAGTCGTCATGATAACTTTGGACCACCCTACTATCCCTATGAAGACATTGTCACATCGGATGTTGGTCCACCTGACTCTAGTCCCAATTCTAATTCTGGTTCTGGTTTTAATTCTGGTTCAAGAGCTGACATGTCATTCCGTCCTGAACCTCCATCTTTCGAACCTACTCCAAATTTTGACCGTCCCGCTCCACCATCCAATCCAGACTTTAGTCCTTACCCACCTTCCCCTCAAAATTTCCAGATGGATATGGACGGGCCTCCATCAACATCTCACCAACATGAAGACAACTACGGACCCAGTTCCAATTATGAGAGTTCAGGTTCCCCACACGAAACCATTTATCATCATCATCATCAAGAAAATTACCCTCCAGTTCCTCAGGATCAAGAAAGGAGACCAGAGTACAATCCGCCGCCACCTCCAATTCATTATGAATCATATCCCCCACCATCATCTTCATCTTCCTCTTCTTCCCGCCATGAGTCTCCAGCAGATCCAATGTTACAAGTCCAAGTTTACAGAGATCCTCCAAGTGGACCTGACTCAATTTCTGCCTATCCCTATTCTACCTCCCCTCCTGTCATATACAAGACTAGTAAAAATCGACACAAGTCTCACAAATCCTATTCCAAATCTAAAAGTTACCGTAAGGCCATGAAGCAACGAGATAGAGATCGAGATCGAATGCCTAAGCCTGTTGTGGAATTCTATCCAAAAAGTTATGATACCCGTCGCTATGACCACTACACTCCAACTCCTGGAAATCATCGTAGTCGATCAAAATCAAAATCAAGAAAATCTTATCGCCCACCCTACTCAATGAACTCAGACTTTGCTTTTCAAATGGACCATTACGGTCCTAGTGGGTCAGTTCTATCGCCCAAAAAGACCAAAGTGTATCCTTCTCAAGAAGCTTCAAGTATTTCAAGTGCATCTGTCTCTAGTGTCTCTAGTGCTTCTAGTGCCTCGTCCCCAACAACTCTGAGTGATGCTCCCTACACAAAAAAGAGTTCAAAATCAGCTCAGCGTCGTCAAGAAAGCCCAATAGGTCAAGACCCTCGTATTCATGTCAAAACGTCCCCCGGTCACAAAGTTACTCACACCTACACTTTGGCACCCGCTGACAGTTATGGTTCCTCAAGATATCAAAGTCAAAGTAGTTTGGACAAGCCAAGGACCCTCTATCGATCCTCCAGTATCCCTTACAATTATCAAAAGTCCAAGTCCAAATCAAAATCAAAAAGTCAAAGCCAAGTCAATCTGGCCAATCCGAGTGTGACCAAAGGTCATCAACGATCTTCATTAGGTCATGGTCGAAGTTACAGTTACTCATCATCTCCATCCTCTTGGTCATCTTCATCTTCATCTTCATCTCCATCGTCAAGTCAGGGCCGTAGTTATGGGAGCTACAGTCGGACTTTGAGTTATCCTAAGACCTACAGTGGGACTAGTACTAGTACTGGGTCAGGTCAAGCAAGGTCATATGATCAATTGAGCTCATACAGTGGACACTTGAAGAAGGAATCAAAGTCAAGGACAAGTCAAAACTACTATTCTCATGTGCACAATCCACTACCAGGATCTTCATTCACATCCATGTCGTCACGCACTTAGGACAAGCTCAAGCTCAAAGTTAAAGTTAAAGTTGTATGAAAACAAGTGGCACCTGTCTATTCCCTCTATTTATCTTTATCTTTACTATCACCCATATCATTACGATGACAAGACAGGACAAGCAGGAAGACTCTGTACACACGTACACGTACACACTAGACTCACACAAACAACAGTAAAACCGGTTTTGGTTTCTACACAAAACAAACCAGAGAGACTGGGACTAGGACTCCTGACTTGCTTTCAAAAAGTTTCATAAAAAAAACAAAGCAGGACTCATAGCTCATGGGTTGATGGGTGATGGTTAATGAACTTGCAAAAAAAATGACTCTCTCTTCTCTTGTCAAATGTGAAACCATATTTTTTTCTCTTCATTTTATTTTAATTTTTTTTCTCGTCCTGAGAAAATATTTAAAGATATTTTTTTCCTCTTTTTTTAATTCTACCCCCATTACAAAATACAAGATAACCACTTAGTTGTTTGTTGTTGTTGTGCGTGTCTACAAACTACGTGCTACAACTTGAGTCTCAAGTTATGGGTTATGATTTTATTTAAACTTTAAACCTTATTTATTTTAAATTATTGTCGCAATTAAACGCACACAACCACGTTCAGTATCAGTATCATTTGGATTGCAGCGCACTGATTGAGATAGGATTTTTTAAGTAGATTAAAAGTGATTCATTCTACCATTCTCTAATTGCAGCCGGGGGCTCTTATTAGAACAAATCACGTGATGCCTGATCAAGTGTTTGAGGGCACCCACAATTGACCATTGGCGAGTTGGCTAAAAGCCTGCCAAGTACCAGCTATGACTACAAATAAATTATTATTATTGTAGTTAGCAGTCTGTTGTCTCTAATTAAAATGATGAGAGATCCCGGGTGTAATTTGAGACTTGTTGGTAGATATGAATTTGAAATTTAAGTTATTTGTGACCCATGGTCAATGTGTGTCAACCTACACTCCACATCCTGATTCTACAAATAAATATGTAAAGTTCAAGGTGGAATGTAGAGTGTATTAGATTGTATACAGAAGGGATATAAATATTTATATATTATTTTTTATTGTTATTTATTTATGATTTATGACAAAAGACTAATGTGAATATTATTTAAATGGACATGTTACATGACATGTGAAAATGGAAATTTTCACTTAACTGTACAGTTTTGTATGAGGAGGAGGTAGACGAGACTCAGCGGGAGTCTGTAGTCTCGATCTGTCAAAAATGAATAAAGTGAAATGAAAGTATTATCATTTAATTGTTATTTTTTGTACTTTTTTGTAATTTTAATTAAATTCCAACTAAAGACGAGATGAATGAATGAGAAATTTGAGTTTTCTGAATTTATTTTAATTTATTTTTTTGCATTTTCTAAATCAAAATTATTTGCAAGACGGATGTTGTAACCTCATTTTTTTTGTTTACGGTTGAATCTTTAGCAGAAATTAAAATGATAGTTAGGCGTATACGACTATACGCATTTGGTGGGAGTTGGTGAAAGCAGAGCTAATTACAATTAAAATTAAACTGTGACTACTGTGAAAGAAGAATATGATCAACACTCATTTAAATTAAGTTCGCAATCGAGATTTTGCAAATGAATAAAGTTAACAAAGCCAATTTTCATTGTAAAAAATAACATGTGCTTAATGTTGACATTGACATTGACATTGTCTCTACTAACAATGGATGAATTAGAATTTATTCAAAATTTCCAAACGATTTGAAATATACAAGTCGTACAAGTCGTATTATCCATCAGGAAGTTAATCATCATTAAAGTAAAAATAATATTTATTTTATTTTACTGAAATTGAAATGAAGAGTTTAGTGGGTCGTCAACATTGTACGTTGCTCCAACAGTCAATTGGAGAAAGGTTAATTGTAAATTGAGAATTATGATTTTGAACTGGAATCAAAAGGAATACATTTTTTGATTGAGTGGATCTTGTGTCAAATTGTCCAACATTCACAACTACTCCACTTTTCTCATAGACAAATAATTGTTATTAGTTCATTGTTTCGTTTCCTCTAAATGTTAAACAAGGGAAAAGGTGAAGATTGAAGTGATGACTCGTGTCTTGTACACGAGTATGCCGACACTTACCACTTGAACAGAGTGAGGACTCAATTGCAAATTTAATTGCTCAATTAACTCGCATACAATTTCAATCACAACATTTTCAATTTACCTTTTCAACCTGTTCCTCATTTCATGTCTCTACCATCCCATTCATCGTTATTCGTGTTGGGTCACCAACAAAGATCAACACAAAATTCAAAATGTATTTATTTAACTAATGACAAAAAAGTACAAAAAAATATTTTGAGTTGAGCTAAAAATTACAATTACACACATTTTCTTGTTTACAAATTGCAAATTAATACAAAATTTTACCACAACACAGGTCAGGAACGAAAAGCAGGGGCCACTACCAAGGAGGTCGATTTGTTATTCAAATTTCTTTTCAAGAAATTTTTTGGTGGAATCCAGTTTTAAATTGATTCATGATTCATGTCCAAATCTTTAGCCTTTGATCCCGCCCCTGTACGAGTGATATGGATGTGGATATGCTCATTATTTTAACTGCACAGATTCAATGAGCAAAAAAATTCAACAAATACAAAAGTCACGTTCTAGCTCGTGATACTGCCATTTAAATGAGGGAATTCAATTATTGACATTTGTTGTCTCCAATCTACAATTCTGAATTTCGATTTACCAAATTTTACCAAATTTTTTATCAGCAATTCCTAATCTCTACATTTCAAGATAAAAATTTTGAAAAATTCCCATCGAATTCAAGGACGTAAATGAAAGTCTCAATTTCCAAAATTTTCAAGTCCATTAGAAACTGGACTCTCATCTCCCCCATTCTCTCTTCCCAAATGAACCCAGAGGGGAATTTGTCTACTCCCAATTTCCATCTACCCCCATTTCAGTTTTGAGGATAAAAAGGGCGACGGTCAAAGAGAAAAGTTTGAGGAAGAACAGGAGGGAGGAGATGATTACCTTCAATTTTAGTCAAATCATTTTAATTGTGGCCTCTCCTAATCACCTCTCATTACCCCCCTCCCCCCACACACTTTTGTTTGTCTGCTTGTGTTTGAGGAGGGGGGACTTGAATTCATTTCTCTGGACACCTCAAAATGGACATAGGCTCGACCAATTCTACACTCAATTTGGAGGAGGAGGGGAGCTTCTAATTTAAAGGGAAGATTTTGGATGGATTATTAAAATGAAATGATTTTTAATTGGGATTTAGATTATTAAATTGAAAAGTTGGAGAAATCCTTTGAGTCATTTTTCATTTGGAGGAGGAGGAAGAGGGCAAGTTTTATTTTTTGAGTGACTTTTATTGAGGAATTCTTTTTATTGACACCTCCTCAACATCTCCTCTCCCCCATCACCCCCGCTGACTCTTCTCTATTTTAATTGAGTACAAATTGGACAAATAACTTTTAACTTGAATTATGAAATTAAAAAAGGATCATTAATAGTTTTTTCAATTTTTTTTATTAAAAATTCATCCTACTAATCGCTTACTACATTTTAATGCTTCAAGCTACTTACTAATTTTCCTACTGGTATTTTTGCGAAAGCAAAAAATTGTTCCTTGTAAAAAACCCGTGAAAATAATTTTTTGCAATCTCTCTGTTAAATTTCCCCTGTAAGCTGTAAGCTTTAAGTATATTTCACAATGTCTTGTACATTAATTAATTGTAAATTGTAGTTTGAAAATATATTAGCATTAATTATGGATTTATTTGTGGCTCGAGTTTTTGTAAATTGTCATTTGTATAGACAAATGAATGTTGGACAATGGACAATGGACATGAATTTTAAACTTGTTGAAAATGAGAGTACTGTTTTCCATATCCAGGATCCATTGGACCTGGATATTGACCAGCGAGTGCCAGTGGCAAGGAGGAGTCTGGATCTGGAGGTTGTTCGATGTAAACAGATTTTAATTGTCTCCTCTGTTCCAATTCAATATCCCCTGCCATGAGGAGAACAAAGTAGCCCACAAAGAAAATGATGATTAATTCAACTCCTTTGGCAATTAAAACTGGCAGAGTGATTTCCATTTGAATTCCAGTTAAAATGAATCCACTGATTGTCCCCAAACCCAAGTACACCAAATAGACGTACAAGCAAGCACTAATTTTCTACACAATTAAAATCACATATCACAAATTAATTATTTAGTCAAATCTCAAATTGATCTCTGAGTCATTTAAATCACTAAAAAATTATTTTAATTAACCTTTAAAGCTCCAATCCACAAAATGATGATTGCACTCAATCCAATTAATTGAAATAAGAATACGGCAATCTCAAAAGCTTTCTTTTCTTTCTCTGAAAATTTTAAAAATATAATTTGATTTAAAATTTGCAATTATTTAACAAAATAATTTATGCTAGTGCTTAGTTTATTGACCTGTCATAGGACGGCGGACAACAGTTGAATGAACTTGTCCATCTAGAACGGCTTGTTCCCATCCCCCATTCCAACCCAACAAAATGGACAGACGAGCGTAGACGAACAATAATTGAAAAAGCTGTTATCATAAAATAACAATTCAATCAGTTTTCAAAATTTTAATTAAAAAAATTTTTTTACAATTTTTGTATTAGTTACCGTTTCAAACGGAGCAAAAATTTTGACCCAGGTTGAGGCTGAACAACAACACACTTTTGTATCTTTTCTCTTTTGAATCAAGCTCACTGGCTGGAGTCCCGGTTTTGGCATTGTCAACTTTTATTTCGGAAAAATTCCCAATTCCCAACTAAATAAAATTTAAATGAAAGATTTGTAGAAATTGGATGAGCCAATTCAGATCCGCAACAAGTTTCTTGTTGTGCGTAGAAGTCCGCGGAGAGACTGAAGGTCACAACAGAAAGAGAATGAGAGTAAAGAGAGTCGGGTTTCAGTGTCGGGTAAAATGAGGAATGAGGGAATAGAGTGAAATGATAAGGAAGCCTTGCGTCCTATTGCGAATTGCGATGTTCGTGAAAAAGTGTATGACTTTATTTGCAAAATGTGAAGCGTCAGCTAAAAGATTTGTGTTGGGCTTGTGAAAATCGATAATTCCTACGAGAGTAATAAGAATTCCGGCTCCACACGTTCCATACAGAGTAGTCTCGTCACAATTTTATTCAGCGTAGAGAATCTCGAGAGATTTGCCCTTTACGTGATGGGATGTGGGTCATGAAGAATATTTAATAGAGATTGATCCAGTTGGACAAAATAATGACACATATTGCACCCTCTCTTAATGCAATATGTACAAATGTGGGTCAATTTATTTCGTGTATCTCTCTAGTTTCCACTGGAATTTTGATTCCAGTAGAAAACTTTGTGTGTGCATCTGAAATTATTGTAGATAACCTCAGTTGCAAATTGGCTAAATTGGGAAATGAGACCTTAGTGTTTTATTATACAATTTTTCAATTAAGTTTACAATGTCAACTGCGACTGGCATAATTTTTGTCATGTAAAAACTTCAATGTTCGTAGAAAATGACTAAAACTTTTTGACAATTTCCATTTCCCTTGAGTAACGGATTTATGTCAAAATAATTAATAATTCCAGTAGGAAATGTTGTTTTGGAAATTATGAGATGGAACTTCAATCATGTAAGTGGTTCATACGTGTTTACCAGTTGAGCGTCATAGGATTGAAATGAGGATTTTTGATTTTTGGGTCTTGACAAGACCGTCTTGTCAATGAAAGCAGAAAAACATTTTAAAAAAAGGCACTCTCTAAAGTATTGACAATCGTTGCTTAACAATACTGCAATTTTATAATTACAAAATATTTAGTAATTTTTTCTGTGGAGCCCTTTGAAAAGTTTGACCTGATGCAAAGGTCAAGGATCTAAAAATAATCTCATAATAAAACTGCAGTATTGTTAAGCAACTCTTTGAGTATCACTCTGATTTTTTTCAGAATTTTAGGATGACAGGGGTCATCACAATGGGTTACTTAGCAAACCTCCTAATTGTGACCAAATGGGAGGTCATAAATTTTTTTGAATGACATTCACGTACTCAGCAGATCAAAATCTGTCAGCACAATGCATAAAAACAATAAAAAAAGTGTAAAATTAAACTGACATTTGATATGAAACGGAAAATCAGATTGACTCAAAAAAAGTGATAAAGTCAAACTTTGACTTTGCTCAGAGCCCATGGTAACAACACGGAATAATAAGCTAAAGCCAAAGTTAAAGCTAAAGTTTTATTCTAGAATTCGGGGGTAACCCCCGAATTTTTAATGTTCAGTTTCAACAACTTCGACAAACAAAAGTTTGCCGTAAAACGAGAAAATTTTAGATTGAGACTACATTGCTGCAAGCGCCTTTGATGCTTTGAATTCCTAAGAAATAAAAAATAACTTTTTGAAAAAGATAAAATCCTCTAAGAGAGGAGAGCAGGCACTTCCGTATAGCTGAGGGTATTACAGCGAAAAAATGATGGTTATAGGCATATCGTTGGCTGCTACGGATAGCGGAAGAGGCGCTGGCGTATAAAATAGGACATGGATATAAGTATATCCAGTTGGATATACCTTTTTCGCGCGTTTTCGGTCGGTCGTTGTAATTTACTCTGAAGATTACCTTGTATCCGCCCGCGAACAAATTTTTGAATTCGGGTAAACGCCCGAGTGCCTGCTCTCCTCTCTTAATCCTCTCATGGTCCACGAAAAAGGCGTCATATTGTGAAGATAAATGGAATTTCATGTTTTATCAGTAATTGTTGGTCTCATTACGTTACTTTGTGTCAGGAGAATTATCATTAATTTTGGTTTATTGTGTCATTTTTTTCACATTGACTGTTTTGTAAATTACAAATTGTAATTGACATCGTTCAAAGTCTGCAGCTTGGATTTGAGATGGAAAAGAATCAAATAATTTCGGTAAAAGTTCTGAATGACATCTCACCTCTGACAATGGATCCTTCAATATATAATGATAGAGTACAGATTTTTGCCAAGTCAAAATTCATGTAATACTCTTGTATATTCGATACCAATAGTTAATTTTAATTGTTTTTGTAGGTCTGTGGACTTGTCTTCCTGCAGTTGGATGTCTTGTTGATGAATTTTGAAAATACTTGACTATGCGAGAGGATACGACTTTCCTCTCGCAATCAACCAGGACTTGTACAGTACAAGTTGTACTTGTACTAATTTACAAGATCACGTAAGTATTTTTCCAATTTTCCAATCTGCAGAATGTTTTTAGAGGAATCGTCAGACCTTAATTGAACGGTTGGCAGTTTTGAATTTTTCAATATATGACAATTGTCTTCTCTCAAGTAAACTAGTAAATATTACATTTCAAAAGGATCAAATATTGGGTAGGGTCAAGTCAAGTAGACTTTTTAATTTGAGTTGTTGTTGTCTTATCATTTATCACAGAAATTGTACAAAAAACACACCAGGTCAGCAGCAATAGCTTCAACTTTATTATCGGAAATTCCGATTCGGAATACCTCTACAAAAATTTTGATTTGTTAATTATTATTATTGAATAAATCCACATTATACAAATATATACAATAGTTACTTGCTTATCTCTACATCGACTGTTGGTAGGACGTAGGTATAAGTAGGAAGAGAAAATGTCTATTATTTACTATTGTCCATGAATAGTACTATTCATGGACAATAGTCAAATACGTATTTGACCAGGTATGTCATATACTGAAATATTCATATATCAACAAAATATTATTGATCGTTGTAAGTTGCAGGAAGTAGTATTGTATGTGCAATCATATTCTGATATGTACTTTTTATTACAGCATTTGTATTTTTTTTACAGGTATTTACGTACATCGGACTTTGGTTATGTACAAGTTGAGGACATGCAAGAAACAAATTAAGTGAAAAAATCGATCCACATGCAAGTCGAACACAGGATACACGTGACAAACCGGCCTGGGTCACGACATATCCATCCCACACTGACCAGAGCCAACGTTAAGCTAAACTGACCAAAGAAAGTGAAAATGTTGTGCTCCTTGAATTGGGTTTTCTCCTCATTACATCATATTTGACATAATGTCCCATGATTCATGGTCTGAGGAGAATTGTTCGGACATTCAACCTCCGACGCTTTGCGGATTTACAGATAGTGAGGGAAATGAACTCTTACAGCAGTCATAGTCACAGTGAGTTTTTGAAGCAAAGGCTAAAATTGACTACTATTTATATTTCATATAATTAAACAAAATGTGGGTCAAGAGGCAAGAATCTTTGGAAGAGATTTTTTCAAACTTTTGTTGTTTGTAGACGAATGAACATTCCTCGAGGTGGTGGGTGATTATCGTCAAGGGAAGATGGAACTCAAAATCTTTGTGAATTTGTGTCCAACTAATCTCTTGTTGTGGGTGACACTATTGAGTATCATTGTCCAGGATTGTGGGGGGTTGTGGAAGTTGAGTGAGAAGAGTGTATCTGGTTTTGAATCTCTGTTTGAAAAACAAGCCTCAGAATTAGCACCTATAGGTAATATAAGTACAGAGGATTTTTCTTTTGATATTAAAACGATTTACCATTTACAGGAATTTGAGTTTGAGTCATTCCGTTACATTTTTAATTGGGAAATGGTTTTTTAATAATGTGCAGGTGCATCTCGTGCAGGCCTGGAAGATGACACAATCAGTTGCTTCTGCGAAGGTAAAGAAATATTATTGTACTATATGCGAAAATAATGGACTGTAAAGTCAATGTCAATTTGTACGTGTAGATTTGATGCTGGTTTCCATTAATTAAAATGTTGTTGTTGTTGTTGTGTTACTTAAAAGGTTTTATTAATGGACCGTACCATGCCAAAGCAAGTTGTATGGATCAACTTTACTGCGAACCAAAGAGTACAGTTAAATGTAGTAAAATTGGAGGATGTTTGAAAAATAGTTATACAGTACAAGGGATGTTGTTTGTCATCAAATTTTGTGGAGACTCCAGAGAAGACGGTGAAGGATGCAAAGTTCGAAGAGCAAATTCGACTGTGTTTGGTTCTGTAGAATTAACCGAATGCATATGTAAAGAGGAGTTTTGTAATGGTCAATTACCAAGTGTAAGGAAAGGGAATTATGGATTATTGTTTTTGATAGTCATCATCTTTTATTTTGTATGAGGTTACGTACGAGTTAAGTTTGTACTTGTACTTACAGGTAAATACATGTGTGTAGATAGTATATATACTTTTTTTGTACCTAAAATATCACAAGAATGTAATGAAATTGTATTATTTTATTATTTACATTTGCTCAAAAAGTTGCATTTGTATTTATTCTCTATTGATAGTAGTAGTTTGTGTAAGGGATTTAAATAATTCTTCTGAATTAAAAATCAAAATACTTATTCGACTAGGGAACATTACAAAAGACAATTTGAGCTACTTAAGTACTTGTGTTCCATGTACGAGATTTGTGATTATTATTAAACATGTAAATTTTAATTGGAAAAATAATCGTGAATAAAATATATATCATTTTAAGTACGCAAACATGTTTAATTGGAATTAAAGTCTCATTTTATTACCATTACGCAAGGATGCGTCGTCAAAGGTTTTTGGAGTCAAGTTCAAAATTTTCACGTGTCCGAAAAACTTGCATGTTCTTGCTGACTTACGTTACACTTTAATTACAAATTAGAGGGTCAATTTAGGTAGAACAGTTGTGTAGGTTGTGTTGTCCACCAATTCTAGGTTGTAATAACTGTAGTCCAAATAAGTAGTAATAGATTTTGATGAGAATGTCGGCCACCGGCATCGGGCAACGTAGGAGTAAAAAGAAGAAAATTGCGAAAATGAAAGTGTTGCGGAGTGAAATTAAAGAGTTGAAAAACTCGGTGACCTCTTGGAACTCAAGACTTGGGGAGATGCAGAGTCAACATGAGAGTTCGATGAAAGATTGTAATTACTTATCTTTCATAAATCATAACACATAATCGTGATTGAATTCCTACTACTATTTTATCTAAATAATTTGTTTGGTACATGTTACAGGCGGTAACAAGATCTCAACTATGGAACGCAAGTTGAAAGGTCTCAAATTGAAATTAAAGGTCAACCATGAAAAGATGAAGACGCTTGAAGCAAGATTGAAAGGTAAAATACCATTGGAATTTAAAACTTTACAATTTGCAATGATGAATTTTATCATATTGGTATTTATTTCATATCATATGATATTGGGTTTTGTATATCTAATATTGAAGTTGTGTTGACATTGTAGCATGTACAAAGGACGATTCTATGACCGATTTACATGTTGAATCAATTATACAAGTGTAAGTCCCCATTTATGTCAATTTAATTATTGAATGGTCATTGCCGTGTGTTCAGTAGGTTTAAAATGATTACAATTCAATAGCTACACGTAACTGCAATTGTTTTTTTAGTCAAAGTGAACATTTAGTAATTTTAATAATGTACGAATAAAATCATTGTATTTTTAAAAATGTTGTTGCAGGGAGTCAGAGGCAGATAAAACGGTAATAGTCAAAAAGCCAAAGAGAACAAAGTGTAAAATCGACCCAGACACCTTTCAGCCTGAACAAGTTAATCGTAAGTTTCAATTTTTGAATTTGTATTACTTAAGTACGATGGATTATCTATTTATGATACGTTACGATACAAAGGATTAGATCAAGTTTTAAAAATTTATTTGTGAAATTAGCATTAATTCATCAAATGTTTAGATCATGAGGAACCTGTTCCAGAGCCTACGGAAGAGCCCATGGATGAGAGCATGCCAAATTTTGTGGATAATTCTCCATACATTTCCGTTGGTGAAAACGAAGAGCAAGTTGAAGAAATCAAAATCAAAAAGTCAAAGAGGAAGAGGAAGAGAGTCAAAGTGAAATCAGAACCGAATGAAAATAATTGTGAGTTTAATTGTGGACATTCATACCTATTAAATAAATACATTTATTCATAAAATATTCTCAAATAATAGTGGAACTAAAATTAATTTTTGTAAAACAGTTCAAGAAGAATGTTTTACAAATTCAACTCCATCCGAAATTCAGGAGCCAACCGACAATGGAAACGAAAACATCTCAAATTCTCCAAAGCAACGGCTCGAGGCATTAAAAAAGAAGTACAATATAAAGAGAGTAGTTATTCAATGTAAAAGAATATCTCCATCGAAAATACTCAAACTACAAGTACCTCAGTCTGAAAGGATGGATGCTCAGAGTCTAGAGATAGATGATCATCAAGGTCTTGACACAACCCAAACAGATCAATTCAAATGTAGCCAATGTTACACAGTCTGTGGGAGTTTACAAGGACTTGAAAAACACTTGGCCAAGTGTTCAGGAATTGCGGTGTACACTTGTTCAAAATGCAAAAGAGTTGTGACTGCTTGTAATTACAAGAGACATGTCAAAGTCTGTGGATTGTCATTAACATGTCAAGAGTGTTCCAAACAATTCATTACCAGGGAGCGTCTTCTTCGACACATGAAGAGGGTTCACACAGATTCCTTTGAATGTGCCGAATGTGATAAAGTCTACAAGGACAAGCGGAATTTGAAGATCCATATGACCAAATATCACGAATCCTCGTTGGATGTCGATGAATGATCCATTGGATAATTTTAGTAGCTGAATACTAAATGAATTGAATTGTTTTTCTCTCTAAATACTCTCTGTCTCTACTTAGGTAATAATTAATTTGCTCTTACTTGAGATGTGGTAAAGTATGTACATCCCCGGGATGTACTTTACCACATCCCCTCTTTATTCGTAATAATTTAAATGGACTACAGTAGGCTGATCCTTGATGGATTATTATAATTTGCAGTATGCAGTTATGTATCAACTTTAATTTTGTTGAACAAATTGTTTACGAATTACGAGTCATGATGAGCTTTACTTGAATAAAGCAGGTGCTGGAATTTGTCCTTGTCATTTTTCTATAAGAAATAAATTGAAATTGAATTATCATTAATTAATCTCCTATTTCTATATATCCATTTCATAGCATTAAAAAATAAATACATGGAATTCCCTTGTAAAGAGAAAGAATCGATGAAACTTTTCAACTTTTCTGGCAATATTTCCCACACTTTTCCTCTAAACTTTTCAACACTCCCATTGACTTGTTTCATTTTCTGTATACCAATTTTGTAACTCTGAATTGCATTTAAAATTTTATCACAGCTTTTTATAATCTACAACGTATTGAAATGTTAAACAAATTTTTATTTTTTATAAACCAAAAAGAAAATCTCAGAGACAAACACAAATACAGGCACTTGACTCATCCTTGACGTCACAAAATCCAACTACCATTAAAATTTGACTACAATTAATTGTACGGTTGAGTACAGTTGATATTACACAACACATGTTGTATGGACAAGGCAACAATTGAAATCCTTTCTAAAAAAATACAAATTGTGCTAGCTATGACTTTGTGTCTGTATTTGTTTGTAGACCTTGGAATTTTTTATTGTGTGAAACATTTTTTTGTGTTCTCCATTCGATGTCTATGTCTACATCCATGTCCATGTCCATGTCTAATATAGTTATTCTATAGGAACAATTTGTAGTCCGAGCCTCTAGGCACTTCTCTCTGTCTCTATTCCTTGAAGCAAGGTGAAACATTTTACAATTTACGTTCAACATTAGCCATTTCCTCTGTCCAATCGTAACCCACGACCAACAACACGCAAATCACGAGTAATATTTGTTATTACCCAAAATTTGCTACATACTATTTTTTCCATTTTGTCTTTCTATCCTGGACTGAATTCAAAATTAATTCAGTTTTATAATTGATAATGGCTCTACATGGCCATTCATTTCCATTGAAATTACAATCAGTGCCGATTATAGTGGGGATTTTGTCAATTTGTTCATTTAATTTGCCATTGGGTGATTGTACTGGAGAATTGATAGAAAATTATTTGAGAGATTCCAATGGGAAATTGATTCCAAGTCCTGTTCCACGTTCTTATCCTTCTGATTCTGATACAGATTTAAGTAGTGTTGAAATCATTAATCAAAATATTCCACCAAAAATTATTTTTGAAAATGATTATGGATCTTTCCATGTCAATGTCAAATGTTTGGGTCAAGGAGTCAATTCACTAGCAGCGATTCAATGTAATTCACCAATTGATTGCAAAAAACAAATTTCTTGTTTTGACAACAATTCCAAGGGATCAGTGAGTTTCAAAATTTGAAAATATGTAACTGTTCAAAATTTCAATAGAATTTTTTTTAAAAAAAACCTAAATAATTGACAACTTAGCTTAAAAACCTTAAAATGACCATTTTAATTTGAATTTTTTTAGAGTTGTCCAAAAGGGAAAAGAGTCTACAGAGGTGAACGATGTGTGTCCCTCAATGGGTCCAACTCTGAAGACTGTTTTCAGTTGGAAGACCGACGATGGCAATTGACATCCGGTCTTATTGAATGTACGAAAATCAGTCCAGATGGTTCCCATTCTCAAAGGACCATTCAACAGTTTTTCAAGGGCACTGACCAATTCTGTAAGTCTCTCTTTAAATTACCATCTTTGATCCCATCTAATCGTAATTTTGAATTTTATAATTCAAATTCAAATTCGAATTGAAACTGTCTAGTCCACCTGGTCCAGGCCAATGAATTTCAATTAAATTTGGATGTGATGGAAAAGACACACGAGCCCCCAATTCATATTGAGTACGTAGGAAAACCCGTATTCTACACAAACAAAAAGGTCAACGTTCATTGTCGTGCCACCAAATTCCTTTTCAATTCCATCAGCATCATCGCTGTAAAATCAGATGGATCCAACTTCCCAATTAGTGAGAAAAATAAGTTTTTTAAAAATCTTTTTAAAATTTAAATTGAAATAAAATAATTTTTTTTTACTTTTTTTGCATAGACGCGACAGCCACTTTACCTGGAGATGATGATAAATATTGGGAACAATTTTATTTGGAAGCCTATGAACCGGGTATGGATTTAACGACAGATTTAGTTGCTTTTACATGCACAGCTCAACGCTACGACTCTACTGAATGGACTGAAACCACTTTTCAGTTCACAACTGCAGGTAAATTTTACACTTTGAGAAATTAATTTGTAATTTTTTTGGTATGTTTGAAATTTTCAAATATTCAATATTATTTGTAGAACCAACCAAGCCGATCATAGACAAGTCGAAGGAGACAAAAAAAATTGTTTGGTCAACCAATCAAGACGATCATCAGTCAGTAGCTTGCAATTACACAGGAGGACCAGCTGATATCGAAATTATTCGACAACGTGATGGACAAGTTAGTATTTTATTTAATTATAAATATTTTCTTTCAAAATTGTATTTAATCTTTCTATGTTCTGGGGCCTGATTCTCGTACGCCTAACATGGATTTAATATAATGTTAGCCATGTAAACTTAATGGCTAACATTATATTAAATCCATGTTAGGTGTACGAGAATCAGGCCCCTGATTTCTCCACTTTGGAATTTACTACACTTAAGTAGAATATAAAGCTAAGGATTTGAGCATCAAAAGCGTTCAAGCATAATGGGAAATGAGCATAATTTGACGTCATCAATCTTTGTCATTACATTTTTTCTCTTCATTTCTGTACATTACATGTACAGGATTTATAATATCTAATTAAAATACATGCTATCATCATTACCGTACATAAACGCTCCTCTTGTTCATTGTTTAGCCTCCGTCCGCTTCAACATTGTTCATGTTACTTGTCCAACAACAACGTGATGACACGTCAATTAATCTACATACACATATGTGTACCTTCAAACACCCAAGATTCTGAGCATCAACAATTACCCTCCAAATTACCCACCAATCTACTCTCCGTGGAGGCATATCCGTACCTACGGTTTCAAGCTTACTCGAGTTCAAGCTCAAAAGTACCAAAACGTAACCATCAATGAAAATTCCTTGTATTACTGTACCATATTTGGTAAACTGCGTTTGCGTAGCAGTGACAATAAAATTTGTTTTTTCTCTCTGATGAAATTACGTAGGTTGATGACGTCAAATTATGCTCATTCCTCATTATGCTTGGCTTTTTGGCTTTTCAGAAATGTTGAAATTTTCTGATTTGAATTTGGGGAAATCAAATTTTTTTAAAGTGGATTTTCCAACTAAAATGTTTTTTTTTCTGAATTGCTAGAATGTAGTTGACCGTTTTATAAGTGCCTATGGACTGATCAGAGAAACCAAAGGGATTTTACAAAGATTTAATTATGAACAAGAAGGAAATTACACTTGTAGTGTCACAAACTCCCTTGGAAATGATTCCTTCCAATTCTACTTGGATATTCCTAGAAGTCATGTGAGTTTTCATTTAATTAATAATTTTAGAAAAATGTCTACAATTCTCTTTTGTCTTTTCTAAATTGTAAAATACAGTCAAGAATTTTTGATAATTGAAATTGTTTTTACTGAAAATCTTTTTACAGGTAACATCGATCCACAATTTTGCACTTGTTCTACTATTGCCAATTTTAATGGTTGTCATTGGCAACTAGTAGACTGTAAAAGTGTAGACTTAATTAAAATTAAAATACTTGAATATATTTTGCGCAAAGTGATTGATAGTCAATCACTCGAAATGAACTTGTTACACTTCAAACTATTCCAATAATTAAATATACAATTTTACAATCAAACTTCAACTCAAACTTTACAGCCATTTGATCTTATTCCAAACTCAAAATCTCAATATTTTCTATTCCACTTGAAACATTGAAACATCCAGTGAATTCGATTTTCAAATTTTGATACACGTCAATTGATAATTTTGTAAACTGTTTAAGTATATTTTACAAAATGATTTTTTGTTTTCTTTAATTGTAATTTTAAAAAATTCAAAACAGGAGTTTGGCTACAGATAGAAAATCCACAACCAACTGCTAATGTTTTATTGAACTTTTTTTTTATAAATGACCATTATTTTTTCGAAAAAAAAAATTTGGGGTAGTCAAAATTCAGTTGAAGTAATTTTCATGAGTCGCTCAATTGAAAACTCGAAACTTTTGAAGAATGATGACGAACAAGATGGAAGAATGTGAGTTGTCTTGAAATTTTAATGACTGAATTGGATTGTATTTAGAAGTGCCAATCTTGAGTCAACCAATAAATTTATTGCATTGAAATTTATTGGTTTTTATTGAAACCAATAAATTTTTCAACAAGAAATCGTTGATTGAAACCAATAAATTTTTATTGGTTTCAATACAATAGTGGGACTCGTGCATGAAATTATTTAATTTTAATAATTTTAATGATTCGTAAAATATTTTATTTGTTTTTATTTCCGATTGAAAAAAAAAACCAGTTAAAATGTGATCCTTTATCTTTATTAAATTAAAATAAAGATGAATTTAACTTCAAAAAAGTTTGTGTACATTTTGTCTTGGTGCTGTTGGTGCAGATTTGAATTTGACTTGGTGTTGGGGAATGATTTTTGTACAAAGGTAAGTTGTCATTTGGTAAAATATTGAGATAAAGTCAAACTCAATGAAAAAATTTTCATTGTCGTTGGAAATTCAAAATTAATTAAAATTGTGTTTGTACATTTAATTAATTAGGATGACTGTCCAAATCAAAAGTTAATGTTCTGTCTACCCCAATTAAATAAATTCGATGAAGAAGGATGCACTTTTGAGTCAGATGTCAGTCGAGGAGGAATTTACAAATTTAAATGTTGTCAAGGGTATTGTGACTATAGTCACCTCTATCCCAATCGACCATGTCCATATGACTGTCTTGATACTTTACCAGACCCTAAATTGTACTATTGGCAATACCTCCCTTGGCAATACCTTCCTGATCCCGATTCACCCAGAGGATATTTTCAACAATGTGTCATTTTGAAGCATCCACCCAATGGACAGGTCGAATGTAGTGGCCTATGGGAAATTGATCGCAATTGGCTGTTTGGATTAGCCAGTCCCGAGGATGACCAAGGGGATTGGACAATCGGGGAGGATGGAGAACTAATCCCTCCTCCAATAGGTCAATGGAAGTGGATTTGTTCTGCAAAATACAAGTCAAAGGTCATCCCAAGAATCGCCAACAATTTTCAAAACAAAAATTCTCTTGATGGTAAACAAATTTTAATCCACAAACTTGTTTGAAATTAATGGATTACTTTTTTGATGAAATTAAATTAATCGAATTTTTTTGAATTCTTCAGACCTTGACTCAGGACCACGGGAATGTGTCAAGTGTAGGAGTTTTCTCAATGACCAAGATTCTTGGGACTGTGTCAATAATCCTCAGACTCAATCGACGGTCATCTGTAACAAACATCCTCATTCTAAAGCTCCATTTTGTGGAACTTTTAAATTTGAATATTTTATTGATGGGGAATGGGAAGAGGGATTTTCCAGGGGGTGCTCTAAAGAACCCATTGGTTGTTCGATTCGACCAAAATTCAGAAATCGCAGATATCGCAATGTCTTTGGTTGTGTTTGCGATTCAACTTTATGCAATAATTGTGTCAATCAAAAGGACAAGTGGACACCAAAAATGAAGTGTACTCAATCTGTTTCAAATCCTTTCAAGTTTTATTGACGAAAAAATTAAAATTTTGAATATCCGTAAACCACTATACACTAATTCCAGTGCAATCACAAGGAGCAACAGGAGTAGACGATTGGCTGAGTCAAATTTTTTAATCTTTTTATTCAAGTCAATGAAAATGAAAATTATTTTAATTAGTCATGTGAAACAGCAGAAAATTGATTTATACTTTTTATTCTGAATTGTTTTTCCTGTCTTCTTAACTCCTAGTTCACATTCGCCTCGTCATTACATTAATTGCAATTAAACGAATGTATTTTGAAAATAAGTTTCTTTAATAAATTGCAAATTTTAATTTCATATTTTCAAAACACATTTTTTGTCTTTCAAATAATCAAGTCAATTCACAGAATTGTTCGACATGTCCAGTCTAGTAAATGGATTCAAAGTCCAAGTTGTAATTGTCATTTAACTCCATTTCACAATTAAATTGAATGGATGATAAATACATTAGCAACATATTTGTAACAATAATTTTCAATTTGATGGAGAAAAATCTCTTGAAATTCATAAATCATTAAAGATTCACATCAAGTAAAATAAAGCAATTGCCAATTGCCGTAAATCCATCAAGTTTAAATATTTTTGTACTGGGAAAATTCTGCTGTACAATATTCATTATTGTACAGCAGCTAATTTCAATTTGAAGTAAATTTCAATCGAAAATAACCGCAAGCTTTGTAAACATTTAGCAATATGCAGCAGAATTAGAGTAAACTAAAATATTATATTGCTGATTTGAATAAAGCTTTGTATTTGACTTGTCGACTTGAATGTAGATTATAGGAGTCAGATAGTTCAATTTGATTAATATGTTTTCTATTGTATGTGCAAGGTCACAATTGACGCAGTTAAAAAAATGAAATTGCAACACTCTAGGGGTATATAAGACGAGTCTCGATGTGGAATAAACTTTATTAGTCAACACAGCTTCACACTCTCAACTTGGATCTGCTTGATAGAGCTTCAGCTCTCAGCTTCAACTACAGACTGCAGCCTGTTCGTCAGTTGGTGGGAATGCCTCTTACTTGTGTACTTTGGCCACAGTACATCAAGAGACTATGTCTATGACTATGTATGTGGCTATGTATATGACTATGTCAACTCAACTCAACTCAACATGATGAGATGACTGGGGGTCTGATGCTCAACTCAACAGAGATGACAGAAATGACTGGGAACCTGATGCTCAAGCTCACAAGCAGAGGAGAAAAAGATTTGAGTCTAAAGTATACTCTGTCAAGGGCTTAGCTTTGCTACTCTAGACAAGATGCTGATGCTCAATCTCTTTACTCTGTCTTGAGTTGGATTCCAGTTCCAATGGATCAACCGGTGGCTTTTGGCAGGACAAACCCAAAGGACTTGCTCTGCTGCTATTGATGGCGATGGTGCTCTGGCTTTGGCTGTAAAAATGGATAATGTTCAACCCAAATGCTATTCCATCCAACTTGGGAGCCAACGTGAAATTTGTCATGTGGAATTGGAATTGGAGTTATGGCTGCCGATCATGTTCCTGCTCCAAGAAAGAGGTTTACTGTAAACCGTTTACACCGTCTCTTGTTCTCATGTCTGATGAAGCTAACTTGTACAAATTAATCGAATATGTACATTTTTTTATTGTATGAAAAAGTTGTCAATGAAAATTAATGCAATTGCATTGAGTTTTATTGAGCACAGAAATCATTGATTGTAGCTGTTTCATAGAATTGTACATTTTGCATTTCTATATTTTATTAAGTGGACAGTTAGTCAAAGAATTTATACAAATGAGACAACAATACAAGAATTATATTTTTGTTCAATTGTGTTATGACAAATATTGGATATAGTTTCATTACACATATTTATTTTATACATAGCAACAACTTGACATTTTAACAATATTGAATTTACTTTGCAGTTTTTTTTCTTGCCTTTGATCGGGAGGCCAGTTCGGGTGGGAACCACTTGGGGCGTCTTTTGATTCGAGTTGATCGTCGAAGGTTGATGGATTCTTCCATCATGGATCCTGTCCATGTGTCCATCATCAGGTCATTCAGGACATCTATCGGGGGATTTTTGAATGGTGGAGCTGAGCTGACATTTCCAAACTCCAGAGGGTCCACTGTAGATTCCAGTTTGGTCAAGTCCAAACTTGTCTCAGAACAATATGGGTCGGCCATACCAAGCGCATCGGGTGACTCAAGTACTTGCTCCATGTGAGTTTCAAGATCATCATCGATGATGTGAAATTCAGTGTAGGATGTGACATCCTTACCCAACTGGTTGACTGCCATAGTGAGGATGTTTGATAGATCCCCCTGGTAGATGGAGCCTTCATCATCGTCTGTGTCTATAAAAATGAAGCCGATTAAGTCTAGCACAAATTTCAAAAAAGGTCAATTTTTTCGGACTTTCGGATCGACTCACCAAATGTCGCTTCAGCTTCGAGGGTCCTCCCAGTGTCCGTGTGGATACTGTTGAAATCGTCCTCAATCAAATAGGATAGGCACACGGTAGGTAGTCGTCTAGCCATCTCGTGGGAAGTGGAAAAATCTCAACTTGAACTCTGAAATTCGAAACAAAGTTAAAAATTTGAAATTTTGAAAATAAGTCAAAAATTTTTTCAAAATTTCGAAATTGTTTTCACCGTAAATTCACTTCACTCCACGAAAGCAAATGTGGATGCTGGCACTGCTCACGATGAACTGAAGAAAACGATAGATGAGCCGATGCTTAAGTAGTGCGGTGGGGAGGGGGTAAGCGTCGGCTATTCCACAAAGTTCCTCATCGGAAAACAGGAATGAATAGTCGAGCCATCTCGTGGGAAGTACAAAAATTTCAGCTCGAACTCTGAAATTTGAAACAAAGACAAAATTTTGAAAATAAATCAAAATTTTTTCAAAATTTCGAAATTGTTGTCACCGTAAATTCACTTCACTCCACGAAAGTAAATGTTGATGCTCACTGCTCACGATGAAATGAAGAAAAATATAGATGAGCCGATGCTTAAGTAGTGGGGTGAGGAGGGCGAAGGGGGCTATTCCATTGCAACAAAGTTCCTCATCGACGACCAGGAATGAATACACTTTGGTCAAGTATAGGAAAGAAACTGATGGATGAATCTTCCAATTATTGGGGTAAGTCCCGACCCCCTAACGTTCCATGAATTTGAACCACAATGCGATGTCCAGAAGATGCTAACTCAACAAAATGCTAACTACCGTGGTTCACCAATTGCACATCCACGAAGGCGAAGAAATGGCAACTTCTGAAGGGTCTTCAATATCCCCAGAATATGATGCAGAAATGCTTGAACTGAAATTGACATTGATTACAGTAAAACTTTTAATTTTATCCAGTCTTTATTTTTGTCCCCCGGAAAAACTTGAGTTTAAAAGTTTTATTCCTGGAGAAAATTAGAAGCTTCACAGTAATATAACCCCGGTACAATTAAATGAAAATGCTTTGCCTCAAACGATGCAATAATATTTATGAAATGCAATTCACATAAAAATACAAAATAAAATGGAATATAATTTGATCATTTATAATTTTTTGACATGTCAGCTAAAACTTAACTGTACAAAAATTACAACAGCATTTCCTTCATTTTTTAAAATAAAAAAGTCTACGTAATCATAAATTTCACTTTGACAATGCCATTTTGTATGCTAAATGCACCTCCACCTTACAGTCCTCAAAAGAATTATTATGCATTGTTTATCCAGGATGAATAAATAAATAGAATAAATGGATGAAATGGACAGAACTATGATAATGCAAATTGTTTTAATAAATATTCAATATTTTTAATATTATTATTATTAGATTTTCTGCCTCCCTGCCAAAGCTTCAAAGTATTTGTGAGACTAGCAGTTGAGAATGGAATAAAGTTTTTGTCCCCTTCCCCCACAGCAGTACAGAGAATCATTCCCAACATTTTCTCTCGCTCAACACCAACACAAAAATTTTGTTATACTTTGTGCTGGACACAGAAAAATTTTGTACTGACACTCTGTGCGTCCCTGCCCAAACTCAAAAGCTTTTCTGTTTTATTCCTTACTCGGTAGGCACTCTCAAAGTTTTTCTCTAACTCCTCTTGCATTCAGAGCTCGACAATGAAATTTTGTTCACTGATTTTCTACGTGCCTGCCTAACAGGCATGCCTATTTTGTTGCATAGCAAGTAGCAAGAGATTTTGTGTTCATTGAACTCAATTATATTCTAGAGATTCAATCAATTTCAATTTTTAGTATTATTTGAATTTTACAATTTTACAACTTGAATTTCTCAATAAAGTTAAGTTGACTTATGCAACATTTCAGTTGACAAAAAAAATTAAACTCCATTTGAAAAATCCAAATTCTTACTTGAAATATTTCCAATTGACAATAAATAAAATTCAAAAGAAAATCTATTTAACGAAATCAAGAATTGATCGACAAATAAATAAAACTTATTTGACCAATTCAAGATTTTGTTTCACAAAGTTACATTGTTTTCTAAAACTCAAATAATTGAAATGCAACTGAAAGTACAAAAGTACAATTTTCTTCAAATTGTAAAATTGTAAAATTCAAATAATACTAAAAATTGAAATTTATTGAATCTCCAGAATATAATTGAACAATTGTTCAATGAACACAAAATCTCTTGCTACTTGCTATGCAACAAAATAGGCATGCTTGTTAGGCAGGGAAGTAGAAAATCAGTGAACAAAATTTCATTGTCGAGCTCTGAATGCAAGAGGAGTTAGAGAAAAACTTTGAGAGTGCCTACCGAGTAAGGAATAAAACAGAAAAGCTTTTGAGTTTGGGCAGGGACGCACAGAGTGTCAGTAGAAAAAATATCTATGTCCAGCACAAAGTATAACAAAATTTTTGTGTTGGTGTTGAGCGAGAGAAAATGTTGGGAATGATTCTCTCTACTGCTGTGGGGGAAGGGAACAAAAACTTTATTCCATTCTCAACTGGTAGTCTCACAAATACTTTGAAGCTTTGGCAGGGAGGTAGAAAATCTCAATGCAATGGAAAAATTTTGTGTGAGTTGTTCAACACATCAAATCCTACTTGTTGGTGTTGAGCGAGAGAATAAATTTGAGTTGTGTACTTTGAACAAATTGTAAAACCTCTGAATAATTTCCCTGTGCCTAGAACAGAGTCTGTGAATGGGAGTTCTAGTTGGTTTTTGCCGACTGCTCTACCCAAAAAAAAATTTTATGTGGCTGACGCTACTCAATCGGTCATTCGCCTCTAATAGTTTTAATGGTCCCTACTCGAGTTAAACCAACTCTTTTTCCACTAAACCAAACTCAGTTTCAACTTGGAGTTTTGATGATTTGTTTTTGAAGCAGTGAAAAATATTTTGAGTTTAACAAAAATCTATTTCAAGATTCGTCGCTCTCAAAACAGAAAATTTTTCTTTCTCTCTATTTTTTGTCAAAGGAGGAAAACATTTTCAACGAATTTGTCTGACGACTCAACAAAATCAATTTCAACATTCGTCTCTCTTAACAAAAAAAATTTTTTTCTTTAATATCTGTTACGAGTAGCGAGAGAAAAGATTTGAAAATATTTTTTGTTGAGCAGTCAGACAAATTTTGTTGAAATATTTTTCTCGTGTGAGGAAAAGCAGGGAGAACGAAAAATTTCCTATGTCCAAGTTGAGTTTGAAAAAAAATATTGTTAAAATATTTTTCTCGTGTGAGGAAAAGCAGGGAGAACGAAAA